>CAIGQV010000641.1:2340482-2356151 GCA_903798115.1 Danio jaintianensis | reverse complement strand
GTGTGTGTGTGTGTGTGTGTGTGTGTGTGTGTGTGTGTGTGTGTGTGAGATGGACCTTCAGAAAGCTGGTGTCGAGGCAGGAGTGACTGAGAGAGTCTGTGGACAGAGAGTCAGTGATGGAGACGGAGAGCTGAGCTGCGGCCTGTTTTACACTCTCTTCTGTCTCTTTGCGGATCTCTGAGTTTCCAAACACCTCCAGAAACACTTCAGTTTTCTCTGGAAAATACAACACAAAACTAGATTCACATGAATATATAAACAAAAACTAAAATAGATACTTTTTTCAGACCTATATCTTTCCCTAACTTTAAAAAGAAAAGAAAATTATTAAACAGCAATATGTTAGTTTATTATATTTAACAGTGTTATTTTATTCATTAAAATATCATTTTTGTTTAGTAATGTTTAGTTAGGTCTAAAAACACTAAAGGCTTTCATATTTTCTTGGTTTTTTTTTTTATTGCATTATTTCCTATATTTTCCTACACCTTTCCCTTGGTAACAACAGAAAATATATAAATGTTATAACGTTTATTGGTACCACATTACAATGAGGTTCCATTCGCTAATGTTATTTAATGTATTTATTAACCTCAACAAACAATGAACAATACATTTATTATAGTATTATTCATCTACACTCACTGGCCACTATATTAGGTACACCTTACTAGTACCGGGTTGGACCCCCTTTTGCCTTTAGAACTGCCTTAATCCTTCGTGGCATAGATACAACAAGGTACTGGAAATATTTCTCAGAGATTTTGGTCCATATTGACATGATAGCATCACGCAGTTGCTGCAGATTTGTCGGCTGCACATCCATGATGCGAATCTCCCGCCACATCCCAAAGGTGCTATATTGGATTGAGATCTGGTGACTGTGGAGGACATTTGAGTACAGTGAACTCAATGTCATGTTCAAGAAACCAGTCTGAGATGATTCATGCTTTATGACATGACATGTTATCCTGCTGGAAGTAGCCATCAGAAGATGGGTATACTGTGGTCATAAAGGGATGGACATGGTCAGCAACAATTCTCAAGTAGGCTGTGGCGTGGCGTTGACACGATGCTCAATTGGTACTAATGGGCCCAAAGTGTGCCAAGAAAATATCCCCCACACCATTACACCACCACCACTAGCCTGAACCGTTGATACAAGGCAGGATGGATCCATGCTTTCATGTTGTTGACACCAAATTCTGACCCTACCATCCGAATGTCGAAGAAGAAATCGAGACTCATCAGACCAGGCAGCATTTTTCCAATCTTCTATTGTCCAATTTTGGTGAGCCTGTGCCAATTGTAGCATCAGTTTCCTGTTCTTAGCTGACAGGAGTGGCACCCGGTGTGGTCTTCTACTGCTGTAGCCCATCCACCTCAAGGTTGGATGTGTTGTGCGTTCAGAGATGCTCTTCTGCATACCTCGGTTGTAACGAGTGGTTATTTGAGTTACTGTTGCCTTTCTATCAGCTGGAACCAGTCTGGCCATTCTCCTCTGACATCAACAAGGCATTTGTGCCCACAGAACTGCCGCTCACTGGATATTTTCTGGTTTCTCTTTTTCGGACCATTCTCTGTAAACCGTAGAGATGGTTGTGCGTGAAAATCCCAATAGATCAGCAGTTTCTGAAATACTCAGACCAGCCCATCTGGCACCAACAACCATGTCACGTTCAAAGTCACTTAAATCGCCTTTCTTCCCCATTCTGATGCTCAGTTTGAACTGCAGCAGATCGTCTTGACCATGTCTACATGCCTAAATGCATTGAGTTGCTGCTATGTGATTGGCTGATTATACATTTGCATTAATGAGCAGTTGGACAGGTGTACCTAATAAAGTGGCCGGTGAGTGTATGTTAACATTAGTTAATGACAGTACAGCCATTCATCATTAGTTCTGGATAATTCGGTAAATTAACTAATGTTGTATATTTTGATAATTCATTAGTAAATGTTGAACTATGATTAATAAATGCTGTATAAGTATTGTTCATCCCTTGATCATGTTAGTAAATACATGAACTAACATTAACTAATGAAACCTTATTGTAAAGTGTCCAGTTGATTTATTATTATGTAACTGCTTTATTATATATTTATTATTTTTATATTTATATTTAGTTATTTACTTTTGTTTTTATTGGGAATACTGGAGTTGCTATATTATTAAAAACATTAAAACAGCACAAGAAAAGTCATGTTAAAGTACATACTGTGCACACTCATCTTATCAGGGGGCAGAAGTGATAAATACAGTAGTAACAGTTGTCTGGCAACAACCTCCATACTGTTCTCAATCACCCAAACCTACAACAAGCCACACATCTTATTATTAATCAGAAAAAGCATTGATTTAGGCCATGTTGTATAAAGGCTCTTAATTCATAATTTACGCACATGTAGTGTATCAGAGTGTGTGACTCCAGTGATGGTCTTCAGGATGTGTCTGGGGTCTCCACTGCCCACCAGCAAAACATTAAGCTCTCCATGTGGCCTTACTCTGTGTGTGTCTGTAAATACATTGACAAAAGAATGATGAATTCATGTAAAACACACATTGATACATTCGAGATTAGTTAGTTAAGCTAATCTATGTGATGTTTTTTATTTATTTTCTTGTTTGCATTTTATTTGTTGTTGTTTTTTATGTTTAAACAAAGTTCCAACAAACACAGCAATCTGTATTTACTTTACCTACCATATTTCCAATATAAACAGTGTGCTTAATACACAGAGCAGCAAGAGTTTCAAAGAGTTTCAAAAAATGTTACAAGTAAATATTTACTGTAAGTAAATTAAATACATTTTATTTAAGAAGACAGGTGTTTTCTTTTAATAAATAAATAAATAATAATAAAAAATAAATAAATAAATAGTAATATTAAAACACACACAAAAAATCGGTCAATCAGATGATCTATGCCGGTATGTAAACAAACCCGACTAAACAGTTAGATGGTCTTTTTCCTGAACCGTTAGTCATATTCTTCTGTTCATAATATGTAATCCGTGGTTTTGTTTTGGCTTTTTTCTAGCATGTGATGTTTTCTCGGTAGTTCTTTACTTCTCTCTACACTGTATTAAGTTTAACGTTAGAGTTTAGTCTGGTGTTTAACGTTAGTCTTGTTTCACTTACCTGAGTTTAGCAGGTCTCGAGCTGGTCCAAATCCCCACCAGGTCACACATCCCGCACCCTCAACAGTCCGACCAGCGCCCATCCTTCATCAGTGATAAGAATTTATGAATCTGCAAAATGTCTGCGTGTGAATGTCTGCACTCCTCCTGTCCCGTTTCAACGGACTGACGTTGATTCTATCTAGCTAGCTATTAGCAGCCGTCTGCACTATTTTGCAGCAATTTTTAGCATGTCTGTTAGTCAAGAAAAAAATATATATGTTTAATTATAGAAAGCATGTGAATGTATGAGAGTATAAATGCTGTAATATATTCAACAGAGAGTGAAGCTAGAGCCCTCTATGAAACTCACCTCTCTCTTCCAGTGCCGTGTAAACAACACAAGCTAAAGTTTGTTAGACGGTTGCCCAGCTACAAGAAGCGCGCGACACCAAGAGAGTAAAACCTAAGACCGTAAAACCCACTGATCCATGATAGATCTGTTTCAACTGAATGAATAGGGACAGTTTTGGGTAATATTTCTAATGAGAAGTGACCCACAGGAATAGTTTCTGTGTGAAATTACTTTCAAATGTTTATTTTAAATGTTATATTTTTATTATTTTTAAATTACAGCGCTCAGCATATATGAGTACACCCCATTTTAAAAATGAATATTTGTATCCATTTCTCAGTGGATATAGGCGATTGTATGTTGGTGCATTTAAACAAAACAGATTTATTAAAGGCATATATTTATTTAAATGATATTTTAGTCAGAGAACATCTTTAGAAATAGAAATATAATACATTTAAGTTCATTTATCCGTCAACGTATCCAGCATATGTTTTACGCACCGGATGCCCTTCCAGCTGCAACCAATCACTGGGAAACACCCATACACACTCATTCACACACACACACACACACTCAATTTAGTTTATTCAATTCACCTATAGCTCATGTGTTTGGACTTGTGGGGGAAACCGGAGCACCCGGAGGAAACCCACGCACACACGGGGAGAACATGCAAACTCCACACAGAAACGCCAACTGACCCAGCCGAGGCTCGAACCAGTGACCTTCTTGCTGTGAGGCGAACGTGCTACCCACTGTGCCACCATGCAGCCCACATTTAAATTCAAGCAAAATATATTAAATAAATTACAGACTTCGAAATTTCATTTTTATATAATTTTTGTTTCTCGATTTTTCCTCTTTTTAAAAAAAAAAAAATTTGTTTTATATTTTTTCCCTAACATAAATTTGGGCTACAAATTTTGGGACTGTTATCGTAAGTTATTTTGTTAGATAATCTCTAGATTTGGCTTCAGTACTGACTAATGTAATGTATATGCACAAATATAATATTGTAAAGCTTCCTATAGAAAATATATATAAGATATATTTGTGAGGGGTGTACTCACATATGCACTGTATATTGATTTTAATAAGCATCAAAACTAAATAAAATAAATAAATAAGTAAAGTAAATAGTCACAAACCAAATAATAACATAAAGAGCAAATGCAAAAATTAAAGTAAACGCTAACATCAAAGTCCAGCTGTGATAATGAGTACAGTCATACATCTTATGAAAACACATCTGAGGTGGTCAGAAAGGAATATTCTTTGAAAGAAATCCTTCATCCTTATTTCTTGAGTGGTATACTGTGTATACTGTGTACTGTTAATTATGCTCTAATCACAATTCATTATTATGTTTAATGCAGAAGATATTTGAACAGTTCACATCACATTACAGAAGACTCAGCCACAAAATGGATCCAGCAGTTTTATTGGTCCATCAGCAACAAGGTAAGCGGTCCCTCGAGAACCACATTCAAAAAATTTTTGGACATTGCTAACATCACCGATCTTCCAGACTGTGTACTAATTCCCCTTTTTATTGATGCACTAAATCAGGGGTACCCAAACTCGGTTTGGACAGCAAGACCCGCTGGCAGCTGCCCACACCACACAGCAGCTTTTAAAGTTTGGAAAATTGCCTAAATGTCCTCTATACTCGAGAACTCCAGAGATAGTTTCCTCTCTTTCATTCATTCATTTTCTTTTCGGCTTAGTCCCTTTATTAATCTGGGGTCACCACAGCGGAATGAACCGCCAACTTATCCAGCATATGTTTTACGCAGCGGATGCCCTTCCAGCTGCAACCCATCACTGGGAAACATCCCTACAAACTCATTCACTATGGACAATTTAGCTTACCCAATTCATCTGTAGCGCATGTCTTTGGACTTGTGTGGGAAACCGGAGCACCCGGAGGAAACCCACGCGAACACGGGGAGAACATGCAAACCACACAGAAACGCCAACTGACCCAGCCGAGGCTCGAACCAGCGACCTTCTTGCTGTGAGGCGAACGTGCTACCCACTGTGCCACCGTGCAGCCTCCTCTCTTTCATGTTTGTCATATTTAAGAATATTTTTGTTTCTAGCAGACTGGGCATTTTGGAAAGCAGCCATCAGATCTGAACCCAGATGAGTTCTCAAATTCATAGTGAATTTCCAGGGAAGTAGATTCCATTTCAGATGAACCAATCATACATTTCATGTTAAACGCAAGACCTATGTTTCCATCCACCTATTTTTATGCGCATTTTGGAGATGCGCCTAAAAAATCGGTTGATGGAAACGCCAAGATGCGCATAAATTTTGAAAATGCGCATAAAAATCATATGCGCATAACTGAGTAGGATAAACTTTTTATTCGATAAGAAAAGATGCGCATAAACTGCGATGGAAACACTTTTACCGAACAAATTCCAGTATGCGCATTAAAAAGGTCATGTGATTTTGTTATAAGAGATCATGTGATGATAAAAATGTGGGACAAACCAGCAGGCTGAGCACATTGTAAAACATCTGAAATGTTGTTTTGGTCATTCTAAAACGCTGTAATCGTTTTAGTATTAGTGTTATTATATTATTAATGACCTCCAGAATCAAGAGCGTCTGTGCTCCGCGTCTCACGCCTTCAAACGCCACTGCGCGTCAGGATTGCCTTCTGAGGCGCAAGCCATCTGTGTTTGTAACATTCATGTTTGTGTTTAGTTCCCCAGTTGGACTTGGCGACAGGATTGTAAAACCCAAGGCAAGTAATTATTATTATTTTTTTTTCTCTTTGCTGTTTTCGGATTAATCTTACAGAAGTGATTCATGTGTAGAAATAGACTTGTGATGTTGGATGCTATGTGATATACAAGCTATAAGTGCCATTTTACTATTTTACTTAATTGAATATTATGTGTGAAAAAAAAATATATATTGATAAATATACATTTCCGAAATCATTAAGAAGCATTTAAAGTGTCGTAAGTGAAACTGAAATGATAGTCAAATAAAAATATAACTTTTTCTTTGTGTCAGTTCAAAAGCCAAACATTGAGACGGAAGTTCAGTTTGTGTTTTGTTCAAATGTATCAGTAACCTGAATGACTGCATATTTTATTTGTGTCGTAAATCTCTTGTCTAGGGCGGAAAGTTTGTCTGTTGTCTAGTTATTTCCTCCCAGTAGGGGGCATATAGTCATGTTTAAATGAATTAATAATGGCCGATACAGTGGCTTAGTGGTTAGCACTGTCGCCTCACAGCAAGAAGGTCGCTGGTTCAAGTCCCGGCTGGATCAGTTGACATTTGTGTGGAGTTTGCATGTTCTCCCTGTGTTGGCGTGGGTTTCCTCCGGGAGCTCCGGTTTCCCCCACAGTCCAAACACATGTGCTATAGGTGAATTGGAGGAACTAAATTGTCCGTAGTGTATGTGTGTGAATGAGTGTTTGGGTGTTTCCCAGTACTGGGTTGCAGCTGGAAGGGCATCTGCTGTGTAAAAGATATGCTGGATAAGTTGGCGGTTCATTTCGCTGTGGTGACCTCTGAAATAGAGATTAAGCTGAAGGAAAATGAAGCATTGTTTTTGTTTTATTAATAGAACTGCTTTCTATAATTATTCATGATTACCTACAAATCCGGTTTTCATTTACACACCTTACACTTGTTCCAGACTCAAACTTTTATGAGTTTATTTTTAAGTTGAACACAAAAGTTATTTCTAAGAATTTCAATATTGTTTTCAACATTTTTCAGGAACGTCGACAGGGGAAAGAAACTCAAGCAGGTTTGTGAAGAGTTTATGGAAAGTAAATGATGGCGGAATGTACTGTAAATTTTGGGGTGAGCAATTCCTTTTTAATGAGAAAACCTATTTCATTTGCAGCATTTTCAAGATCAAGTGGAGTCACCGATCACATAGGGGGTTTGTTATTGTAGACCACCGAGCCTAAAGTAAGTTTTGACATTTTTGGGTTGGCAAATATTGATTAGCACAAAAGAATATTGTTAATTTTGTTCTCACATTTTTGATGTTATAGTACAGCATTACATTTTGGAAACACTTATAGCCATAGTCATTTTAGTGAATTCTCCACCACAGACGTCCAGAGATTAAAAATGTCTAATACCACAGAGGAGTCGAAAACTAATCAAGGCAAGTAAAAAAAAATTATTTCTGAATTGTACATAAATCACTATTAGAAAATACAAGTAAACATTTTCTTTCTCTTCCACAGAGTTTTGTCTGGTTTGTTCATCTGACTTTGTTCAATCTCATCCTGGAGATGATGCTGTTCTGTCATGTTATCTTGATCCACCAAGCAGTGCTCTTTCAATGGAGATCAGATGGTGGAGAGAGGATGATCTGGTCTGTCATTATAAGAATAAACAGATGACCATGAACGTAGACTATATGAATAGAGTGAGACTCTCAGCTGAAGATCTAGACATTGGAAATGTTTCATTGACTGTTAGAGACGTTAGATCATCACAGAGTGGCTCCTATAAATGTGAGATCAGCCATGAAGGTCAAACACTGAAGAAACACATTTTTCTCTCTGTCATCTGTAAGTATATTTCTTGCTTTAATTGCTTACACTAATAATGCTGCATCATAGTCTGATTTTTAAATGGTGACACTATTATCTCTTGACAGAAAACTCATAAGCTACATAGTTTAACCCTTGTGTATTGTTCAAATTGACTACCCTTACGTTATGTTAGTGGCAGTTTTTGACCCATTGACTTCCATTATAATGACATTTTTTGATAGCAAAGCCATGACAGCATATAATCATGCATCTTGATTGTTGGTGGTTTTCCCTGTTAGAAGGAGGTACAGTTAGTCATTTTCATTAACCCTTTATTTGTATTTTTATGCCATTAACCCTTTAGATAGGCCTGTGCAAAAAATGTTTCTGGCTTTTATATGGAGTTCTATGGAGTAAAACAGCAGATTATTGTGTGTGTGCAGAAATACACTGACTGTGTATATATTATTGACCTCTTCCCAACAGGAAAAACCAGCAACAATCAGGAATGCATGATTATATGCTGTCAATGCTTTCCTATCAAAAAATGTCATTATAATGGAAGTCAATGGGTCAAAAACTGCCACTAACATAACGTAAGGGTAGTCAATTTGCCCAGAGTGTATTGTTTTAAAGCATTTTCCCAAAATATGTGTCAAAATAAGATTTGTCACCAAAAATCATTCCATTTGCTGAAACAGAGAAAGTTGGGGCCAAATTAAGCCTCAAAATCACCCTAGAGTGGATGAAAACATCCCCAACAGCACACAAGGGTTAAGTTGAAAAGAAAATTGGGATTTAGGTACTCTATAGTTACTACAGGATGGCTGTGATGGTGATTATTCATGTCTTTGAGAATATATTTCTGTCTCCAGCTGAAGACAATAATCTTGTAGTTTCGATTGGCCCCATATCTGCCCCCATCTCTCACCTGAAACCAGTGCTGTGTCCATGATGATCAGATGGTTTAAAGGGAGAGAACTCATTTATGAGTATAGAAATGGACAGAGGGAGATGATAAATAATGATTTTGAAAACCGAATGAGTCTGTCCATCCGGGAGCTGGTGAGAGGAAATGTGTCTCTGACTCTGAGAAATGTTCAACCGTCTGATTCAGGACAATACACATGCAGAGTTTTTCATGATGGATGTTTGTTGACAGGAAGAGTTCACTTTCAAGTCAGAGGTAAGGCATTAAAACTGCTGCAGTAGCTTTTCACTTTATTTTTTCTATTTTTTAGAAAAATATATATTTTTGAAAAAGTGGCTTTTATGAACTTTTTTAATAGTTTAAAGTGATATATTGTCTGGGTTGGTGTTGTATATTACACTACAAAACCTTGTAATAAACTGACAGTACATTTTCTGTTATTTTATAGACTATATATGTTATTTCTTATATATTATATTATTTCAAACTACTAAAATGTAAATAAAAGTCACTTTGTTAAACTGTAGAGTTGAATTTTCAACATCAAAAGTCGACAGAGCAGAGACCAACATCCAACATAATGCAATTCACAACCGCAAATAAACTGAAAACTCTTGTGAATCACAAAATACGGAAACTCTAATTAACATATTTTTTTACAGTGCATATAAGGTTTAGTAGGTACTAAAATATATAGGCCATGTCTGAGGGCATTCGATTGCACGATTCTCTTTCATACCAAGCTGGCAGATTAAAATTGAATAATGTTGAATTTTCAGGTGTGGCTGCAATGAGGTTGTAACATTACAAATGATAAACAAACAATGAGACTGATGTCCTTATTTGCCTTTTCCAACAAGAAAGACTCTTCTCTAATTAATTGTTTACTTTTCTCCAATTTTAGGTTGGATACAGATACGCAGAAATAGTACAGAAGGAATTCGTCCAGTCTGTAAGAAATGACTTCAAATGCTTATAGAGGAGTCGTGTGTGTGTGTGTGTGTGTGATAGTCTTGATAGAATACTACTATGTCACAGTAACTATAAAGAAATGTTATTTTTTATATATTTGTAATAACCAGAGATGTCAAATTTCATATTGTGATATTTATTAGAAATATATTAATATAATATATTATAAATGACAAGTTTCAGTATCTTGTGATTTCTCACAGTGGATGGCAGTGGACTGGAGCTACAGTTATTGGAACAGCTGAGAATTGTTATAGATCTGCTGAGAACGCGCATAGACAGCGTTCAAGGTAATTATACAGTAGCAAAACAAAATGGTTTTGAAAGCATCTTCCAGTGTATCAATTAAAAAAGTAAACCAAGGGGTCTAAAATTATTATTTTGCACTATTGTGCAAAAATCACTTTTATAAGTGGTTTAACACAGTTGTGCGGCAGCAGTGTGTGAATATAGCCAGCCTCTTATTCATTCATTCATTCATTTTCTTTTCGGCTTAGTCCCTTTATTAATCTGGGGTCGCCACAGCGGAATGAACCGCCAACTTATCCAGCATAGGTTTTACGCAGCGGATGCCCTTCCAGCTGCAACCCATCACTGGGAAACATCCATACACACTCATTGACACACATACACTACGGACAATTTAGCTTACCCAATTCACCTATGAATGTCTTTGGACTTGTGGGGGAAACCGGAGCACCCGGAGGAAACCCACGCGAACACTTGGAGAACCTGCAAACTCCACACAGAAACACCAACTGACCCAGCCGAGGCTCGAACCAGCAACCTTCTTGCTGTGAGGCGAACGTGCAACCCACTGCGCCACCGTGCAGCCCCAGCCTCTTATTGATAGACATTAATTAATTATATTTTTTATAATCACACTTGATAAAAGCAGTCTGCAGAAACACTTTGATTGACATTCTCCCTTTGTACATGTCATCAGAGGGGGAAAGCCTCGCCCATTAGTGACGATCTCTCCCTCATTAGCATAAACAGCCCTCAGTGAGAAGCAGCCGTCCACCATCACCTGCTGAAGATAACGTCAATCCTCTAAGAGGATTACAAATGTGGAATTTTAGGGGCCGTTCACAAATCGTGTCTTTTGTGCGCAAGTTTGTTATTTCCAATGGAGGCACGTGACTTGTGCACGCATATTCAGAGCGACGCGTATGCGTCAATGTGCTTGCGTATTCCAGGCGCACCTTGTTGAAAACATCTTAGATTTTCAGAATGCCACGAGCGCACCAAGAGTCACGTGACAAGAACTAAACGATCAGCTTCATACTTTGTATGGAATATACGCATACTGTACACATTATACACATTACACAATATATACATTTTGGTAGACTAATTACCTCAGACAAACACAAACACCCAACCACCCCGTGCTTTTTAATTTTCTCCATAAATAAAACTTGCAGCAATGTTTTGTTAGTTTTGTCATCCTCTGAGAAAACAGTTGATGAATGCCTAACAACGACAGACGACAAAGGAGCGCAAGTGCAAAATCTGTTGAAAATGGTGAAGCAAGCAACGCGCCTCGCGCTTTAAACACACTTTTAAATGTGATATGTGAACGGCCTCTTAGGATGCACAAATGAACTCTGTAGTCTCCTTAGACTGCCTTCTTTTGAGACTCTTTTCACATTTTCAGTTTTTTACACAAATAACGTTAGTCCTGTTTGGAATCTGCTACTATGCTGGCACACAGGCATTTGTAGCTCCGCCCTCTTTTGAAAAGAGCACAATCTCATTTGAATTTAAAGCGACAGTCACCAAAATGGCACAACTTGAATCAAAGCCTAAAAGGGGCAGTTTCAGAGAGATATAACACATTATTTTTTGCGTATTTTGAGCTGAAACTTCACACACAGACTCTCATCAGACATCAGAGACTTATTTTTTTGTGTTTTATGTTATTATAACATCATTAGCTCAGTATAAATCCATAGTCAATATATAGATTAAATCAATCAGTCCCCCCACCATTATTTGTCAACAGGTTAACAGGAAACCAAAACTAACATTCATTCATTCATTTTCTTTTCGGCTTAGTCCCTTTATTAATCCGGGGTCGCCACAGCGGGATGAACCGCCAACTTATCCAGCATATGTTTTACGCAGCGGATGCCCTTCCAGCCGCAACCCATCACTGGGAAACATTCATACACACTCATTCACACGCATACACTACGGACAATTTTAGCTTACCCAATTCACCTATAGCGCATGTCTTTGGACTTGTGGGGGAAACCGGAGCACCCGGAGGAAACCCACGCGAACACGGGGAGAACATGCAAACTCCACACAGAAACGCCAACTGACCCAGCCGAGGCTCGAACCAGCGACCTTCTTGCTGTGAGGCGAACGTGCTACCCACTGTGCCACCGCGTCACCCAAAACTAACATAAGACAACAAAATCGTATTATTACTATTATTGTTAAATGGAAGAGAGAGAGAGCTCAAACAAACAAAACAAAAGTCAACATGGACAATACAGTTCTGTAATGCAGTTGCATATGTTTTTGTGATTGCAGTCAGTTATACATGTACTTTAATTTTTATTTATTTTTTTGCTTTTGTGTCAATATTACAGGGAACAGAGAGAGCAGTGGTCAATCCGCAATAGAAGAAAATACTGACAGTGAGACAAATCAGCAAACAGCACAAGCTCAAGAGGATGATATGAGAGAGCAAGAGAGATCCTCTTCAGATTTGTAAATAAAACGGTCAATGGGGTATTTTTATTTGTTCTCATATTATTGTATTCTGGAATCATCAGGAATAATTCAGTCCACTCTTTTTTATTACTGCGGTTTAAAAGCAGGAAAAAGACATGTTAGAAGAACCATTAGATTGAATCTATGAAGCATTTTATATATTTCGAAACATATTGTATGTGTATTTCTTCAATATCAGTTACGCTTTTAAATGAATGTTTTTAAATTGTAATGAATTAAATGTATGTAATTACAGTTTTAAATGTATGCATATTATGCAAGATAATAATTATTTTATAATTACATTAATTCATCAAATTTAGTTCACAAATAAAGACTCTTTGCACTTTGTTCCTGGCATTATTGTAATCTTAGGTACTCATAACGATTATTCATTCATTCATTTTCTTTTCCGCTTAGTCCCTTTATTAATCAGGGGTCGCCACAGCGGAATGAACCCCCAACTTATCCAGCATATGTTTTACGCAGCGGATGCCCTTTCAGCTGCAACCCATCACTGGGAAACACTCATACACTCATTCACACACATACACTATGGACAGTTTTAGCTTACCCAATTCACCTATAGCGCGTGTGTTTGGACTGTGGGGGAAACCGGAGCACACAGGGAGAACATGCAAAGTTCACACAGAAATGCTAACTGACCCAAACAGGACTCGAACCAGCGACCTTCTTGCTGTGAGGCGACAGTGCTACCCACTGCGCAGCCGAGCCGCCCTCATAGCGATTATGAGCACATTTTATAGTACTTCAGTTGTGATCAATCCATATTGCTTGCTACTGGAGGCTTTTTCTGTGTTATAAGTGGTAGCAAAATAGAAGCTAAAAACTGTTTAAAACTGCTTAATTATGATTATTTTGAATAAAATAATATGTTGGTCCAATTTATCTGACAATATACATCTATCAGATACAAAGAAATGCTGACATTCATGTGCATCTTTTCCCTTCAGTTATCATCGTGATCATGTAATTTCTGAAAATTCATTCATTTATTTTCCTCTGGCTTAGTCCCTTATTTATCAGTGGTTGCCACAGTGGAATGAACTGACAACTATTCCAGCATATGTTTTACACAGCGGATGCCCTGCAACCCATACACTCTCTCACATACACACACAGGCCCGTAGCCAGCCTGGTAAAAGGGGTGGTTCTTTTTTCTTTTTTTAGTGACATTTTAAGCACTATTTTTAGCTGAATTAGCTTGTCGGATGGTCATCATAACCACGCCTTTTTATATAAAGATTTATAAAAAAAAAAATTTGAAGAAATACTTATTTTTAAAAGACATATTTATTAAATCATATATCATTAGAAAAAAAATAGGAATCTGTTAAAGTTTTAAATTAAAAACTGTAGTCCATTGTTATTTATTAGACAAATAACAAACTGGCCAGCACATTCGACTTTCCTCAGTTTGACCATTTGAAAGAAAAAAAAACATAATAATAATAATAATGTAGAGCTTTACAGTTTTTCTAGGCTCTCTTGTAAAAAAAAGTACGTTTGAAAATTCATGGATAACAACAATAGCCAAATTAGTATTCACTTTTGGTCCTTCACACCTTTTTATTGCTTATTTTTTGTTTTAAGCATAAGGTCCAAGATTTAGAATAAAAGTTACTTGTAAAATGTTTTCTCTGTTTAAAAACAATGCAGCAGCGAAAGATGACTTCACTTACGGCAGATTGTAAAATGAAAATATTGGTTAGCATTGGCCAAAACTGATTAGCTGAAGTCCCACCGAAGCGACAGCCAACAGAAGATTCCGCTTGGTCTTAAAGCCTTTTTCGATGGGTAGCCCCTGGCTACGGGCCTGACACACTCATACACTACGACCAATTTTTATTTACCCAATTCACCTATAGCTCCTGTGCTAAAATTTAGAATTTTTGGTTAGAAATATTTTAGTTCTTTGCTAAGGTTTACTTAGTGTTTTACTTGTGTTTTACTTCCTGAGAATCCTGACCCATTCGTTCATTAATTTTCCTTCGGCTTAGTCCCTTTATTCATCAGGGGTCGCCACAGCAGAATAAACCGCCAACTATTTCACCATATATTTTATACAGCGAATGCCCTCCAGCTGCAATCCAGTATGGGGAAACACCCATACACACATTCACACTCATGTGTTTGGACTTGTGGGGGAAACCGGAGCACCCGGAGGAAACCCACGCCAACACGGGGAGAACATGCAAACTCCACAAAGAAATGACAACTGGCCCAGCCGAGACTCGAACCAGTGACCTTTTTGCTGTGAGGCCACTGTGCTAACCACTGAGCCACCGTGCTGCCATTTGTGAAAATGTGATTTGTAATTCAAACTTATAGAATAAAGAATGTGTTTGACCAAGAATCGATCTCAGTCTTTTGTACACAACAACAATATACAAGAGCTTTTTCTTCTTTTTTTTCTGGCCTCACTGTGTTGGTTTAAACTCTTTAAAAAAATCTATATTCTCAGAAAGCATCTATATAAGAGAAAATCATATCACAAGAAGTCTATGATATAGTCTGAGTTTATCTCTAGTGTTGACACTGTACTTGATGGATAGACAGTAATATCATGTAAGTTTTGTGAATCATAGTCACTCTGACGTGACTATTTAATCATTTTAAAGCAATAGTTCACCCAAAAATGTCAATTCTGTCATCATTTACAAACCCACATAAACAACAAAAGAAGATATTTTGAAGAAAGGTCTAAACCGGTAACCATTGACTTCCATAGTATTTGTTTTTCCTACTACACGTATTTTCTGTCACACCTGTTGCAGTGCCCTCATGTGGATACTTGAGGGAACTAGCATTTGTTTTGGTTTTCTATGTATCCCCTGTATCCCTGCACACGTGATCACTTATTGTTTTCAGCTGTTCCTTGTTTGTTTAATTGAGTCCTATCTTTATAAGCCCTGTTCTGTTGTGTTTTAGTTGCATTTGGATTTTTGCTTTGTGCTTTTGTTCCTCGTGAGTGAGTGAGTGAGTGAGTGAGTGAGTGAGTGAGTGAGTGAGTGAGT
>CAIGQV010000641.1:2316776-2339276 GCA_903798115.1 Danio jaintianensis | reverse complement strand
TACAGAACAAATTCCCCCATTCTTAAATTATTGCATATATTTGTGTAAAATTGTAAGAATTAATTTGACACTTTGACAGATTTGAAGAGACACCATAGTTTCATTATTGATGTACATCAGTGGTCTCAAACTCAATTCCTGGAGGGCCACAGTTCTGCATAGTTTAGCTCCAACCCCCTCCAACTCACACCTGCTTAATAGTTCTTAGTAGTCTTGAACACCTTGATTAGTTGGATCAGCTGTGTTTGATTAGGGTTGGAGCAAAGCTGTGCAGAGCTGCGGCCCTCTAGGAATCCAGTTTGAGACCTATGATGTACATTATTATTTTGTTCCATGTTTTTTGTGTGGAATAGATACAGCATACTAAATTACATGCTTTTCATAATATCTTGTCATTTTCTGCCCTGTAAGATCATAGCAATCTGGAGAGATGTTAAAGTGCTTTTATTCATACAGTGTCTTGAAATGCCATAAGCAGGTTTTGGTTTCTTAAAGCCTTCATTTATAGATGTATTTTTACAGTCATTGTGTAAATGTAAATTATCAACTGGCATAGAGATAAAAAAAAAAAGAAGAGACATTTAGTGGTTAGTATAAACTAAAGCATTATAAGTAACAAGATTATTATAGTTTATGAAACTCTATGAACAGATTATTATTAGCTTATAAACAAACCCTAAAAACAGATTATTACTAGCCTATAAACAATCTCTAAGAATAGAGTATTATTGATTATAATGTAATGCTAAGAATAAATTATTATTATCCTACATTATAAACAAACAATAAAAACATATTATTTCTAGCCTATAAACAATCCCTAAGAGATTATTATTTTTCTAATCAAATGCTTCATATTATCCTACGTTATAAACAAACTCTAGGACTATATTATTATTATTATCCTATAAACAAACAGATTGTTAGCCTATAAACACACTCTAAAGAACAGATTATTACTAACAAAAAGTACACAAGTAAGATTTAAAACTGTATACAAGTTGAATTATTTCTCTGATCAGCCTGTCTACCTCCTTTCCATTTTTAGGTAAAACACTTCCACGTTTAGTTAGTATAGAAGGAATTCGCCCCCCATTCAGTAAGACAAACTTTAAATATTTACCAGATACTTGTGTGTTTTTGATTTATTGAGTTTTAACACAAGTTTTACATGTGCTGTTTCTTTGCTTGTGTGTCAATAATTTCAGTGAAAGATGAGCATCGCGATACCACAGAGAACGAGTTTTCAACCATTACGTCATCACGCAGCCTTTTAACAGAAAGGACTGTTGCCATAAGGCCAGTGGATTCTTCACCAACAGGACAAACACAGACACAAGAAAGAGAAAGACCATCAGAAACAACACAAACACCTGAGCGGCCAGAACACAGAACACAACAAAGACACGGAAATAAAAAGACAAAATGCCACATTTTGTGAAGAGACACACTATTACTTACAACAGGCTTACTGAGATTAAACATGGACAAAGTAGGTTTATCTTAAACTGACTGAATTATTATAATAATAATAATAATAATAATAATTATTATTATTATTATTATTATTAATTGCATACAGTTACAGGTTTGCTTCATTTAAGATATGCTACTTTGAAGCCATCTGGAATAATTTTCATTTTACTGAAATTCTAAAATTCATTTCAGCCATCAAGCTGAGCTTTATTCTCATTTCACTACATTTGTGGCCATACAGTAGATAAATAAACATAATCAAAAATGTTAATTTTTTATTATTATTTGTTTTTCATGTTATACAGAGCAAATAAAAAAACATAAGAAAAAGTTCTTTCCCAGAACACCAGATCTAGGAACAATATATAATCAAATGTCCATAGAGAAAATAAAAGATGAAAACGACATGAAAATATGACACCTTTTTTCTCATATTGTCATGTTGTGTGCATCCATTTCCATCGCAAGAGTTAAAAAAAGGTTGCCAGACCTTAAAATAAGACCCTCTGATAGTATGCCTTATTTTCTCCAACTTAAGATGAGACATGACTTCTCTTATCCAGTGATTATGTGTTGGTGGAATAGGGTCTTTACGTTTAAACAATATCAGTCTTGTTTACCCAGACTGAAGAACCAAAAGAGAACCAAAGGTTACATGATAATTTGTCTTAGGTTGAGAGGAGCGTTCTCAGATGCCACCCCAAACAATGCAAGAATTGGTGATGGTTCTACTACCACCCCAAATGCCTCGGAAAAGGTCTCAAAAAACGAATCCAGTACATGTAAAGCTTTGGACATGTCCAGAACATGTGCAGCAGAGCAACAGGAGCCTTCCTACACTGATCGCATATGTCAGCATTGATCTTAGAGAGTCTGACCTTAGACCAGTGCAAATGATGAACAATTTTGAATTGTATTATAGCATGTCTGAGGCATATGGATGATGAGAACTTGTAAGAATAATTCTTTGTATTATTTTGTGCCAAATTTCATCTGAGATTGGTTCATCTAAATCTGTCTCCCATTTATTTTTTAAGTAAGTCTAAGGATAGTAAGAGCTATTTTAAACCTGTACATAACATACTAGAGCAATAATCAAACTACTAACTACACATAACTTGTCAAGCCCACTCACCTGTGTGAAGCACACTCAGAATTGCATAATGTTTTGGGGTTTTCATGTGGTGTGGTGAGGAGGAGAGGAGAGAGGGTCCTGGTTTTAAGAGCTGGGATTGTGGATAATATTTCAGAGGGGGTAAGATGATTGAGTTGAGGACTCTAACAGCTGAGTGGGCTCTAATACTCCAGAACCACGTTGCTAACTTAAATTAAATTATATAGTCTGTATCTGATTAAATGTTTTTTGATTTTGGGTTTGATAAATGTAAGGACTGATAAAAATTTTGTTTTGTTCAGATGATGTACAACAGTACATTATAAAAATGACTTCTCTCAACGTAGGTTACACTGAGATGGTGACATAAATAGTATTATTTTATTTAATTTTTATTTTTGCAGTAAATAGAAACTATGACTACCTCATTACCCCACCTCATTACCCCACTACATGCTTAATAATTCAGCAAACGTCTAGTCCTCATACAGCACATGTCTAACTCAAGGGCCTATAATTTTATGTGGCCTGCAAAAGCACATAATTCACACCAAATACGAATTTAAGAATTAGAGTAGATGACAATACAAACTGGGCGGTCCAAATAACACAGAATACACAACGTGCTTCATGTTTAGTGTGAACACATTATAACAAAAGTCAATGCATGCTGGTTATAACATATGTTGAATTCAGGGATGGGCAAACCTGGTGCTGGAGCCGGTGTCCTGCAGAATTTAGCTCCAACCCTAATCAAACACACCTTCCTATAGCTTTCTAGGGATCTTGAAGACACAGATTAGCACAACATAATCTCATTCTGAAAACGTAGCCCTATATACATTTCTGGAGATTGCAAATTATGTAGCCAGAAGTACGTATGGCTGCATTTCGCATTTAAAACTAGCGCTATGGGGCGGTATGACACCGTTCCTTTTCTCGTTTACCAGCTGACTGCTTACCTCCGTGTGGACGGCTTTTCTGTTGTTACCAGTTTGTCCAGTTAACTCGCCATGTACGTTGGCGGACTTGAGATGCAGAGAGGAGTTGACTACGACGACGGGGTTCGAGTCTGGTGAAGAACGGTTCCAGAAAGTGGGTAAGACAAAAACAGAAGCCAAAAAATAAAATAAACAAGTAAATAACAGGGTGAGAATGTGGTAAAATCTGAAAACGTGGTAAAAATCAGGCGAGGGCTTTTCTTTTTCTGGATTGCCTTTTAAAACTGTCGGTTGGGTTTAGGGAAGTGGGTGGTCAGGTCAATCGGTGCTTTTGAAAACACTATTGGTTGGGTTTAGGGAAGGAGGAGGGTGGGTCAGTCAGTCGACAGCAGCCTCTGGTGGATTTATGCGAGAACTATTTGGCGCTCTCCAGAAATGTATATAGGGGTATGTTTTCAGAATGAGCCTGGGTTGGATTAGCATCTTCAGGTGTGTTTGATTAGTTTTAGAGCTCTCCAGGAGCGAGTTTGTCCATTCCTGCAACTATCTTCCATAATGCATGTTTATTTTGTGACCCCGCCTTCACTAGATGGCAGTGTTTCCACATCTGCAAATCTCACCATTTGTCACCCATTAGCAGCTAAAAATTATTTGTTGTTCCATAGTTCTGCTTCTCTCAAATGAGACAAATAGTGCATTAATTCCAAACGGGACACTTTCACTTTGGAGTGAATACACATGACCATATCGCAGTGTCATTTCAGTATGTTGACGTACTTCCAAACGAAAGTGACTATGAGCAGGCGGCGGGACTTTCTTTTGCACGTCATTCCCTCATAGCAAACTAATGGTAAGAGTGGTTAAGGATATTAATATATACAGTTGCTATGGAAGCCCTCAGGTTGAGGTCAACTGAAGGACGGCCACTCCAAAATAATCTCCAAAAATGGCAGCGTAATTTTGAAGCTATTTTAAAAGATTTAAGTTGATGTTGTAAAACCTGTTTACTGGAAATCACCATTAAGGAAAGCACCTGTTTGATTTACTAAACTACTTCCTTAAAGGAAAAGAGATCTAGTCAGACCTGTCAACAAGCTTGGAATATCGGTGTCACTTTTAGCAAGGAGGTTAGTACATTTATTTTAAGTTAATTTTAAAGGTTTTAACTAAGTAACTGCTCAACAATTTAAGGTTTCATTTAATACTGTGTATTAAACTTCAAGTTAAAGATATTCATTGACTTTTATATTCTTATAGTCTGTTCTTTAAGCTTGAAGTGGATTTTTCATCTGTCTTAGAGTATTACAAATATCAAAAATGGCTGAAGGCTCCGAAACTAGTAGAGGCAAGTCAAATACACAAATATGTATAATTATAATGTCTGGACTGAGTCTCATTAAAAAGTATTACAATTATCTCACATAATTGTTTTTCTCTCTTTATTTTTATTCAGATCCGTCTCTCGTTTGTCAGTCTGACCTTGTATTTTGTGATCCTGGAGATGATGTTGTTCTGTCGTGTCATCTCAATCCTACTGTCAGTGCTGTTTCAATGGAGATCATGTGGTTTAATAAGGAGAATCCAGTCTTGCACTATAATAATAGACAGATAACAGTGAATGTAGACTATCAGGATCAAGCAAGTCTCTCAGTGGAAGATCTACACAATGGAAATGTGTCTTTGACTCTCAGAGACGTCACAAGATCACAAAGAGGACTCTATATTTGCGAGGTCATTCATAGACAGCAGTCAATACAAGCCACTGCTTTTCTTCACATCAGCTGTAAGTACTGTATGTTTCAAAGATAATCTGTGTTTGTCAAAATCTTCAGTTTGTTGAAAGTTGAAATGCTAGTAACATTTTGATGAATGAGTGTTAAAATCATATTCATAGCTTTCCACATAGGAAGTCCTTCAAAGACTCTTTACAGAACATTATTGGAGTAATAATTTCTTGACCTCTGAACTGGCACTCCACCTAAAAATGCTGGGTTCCACGCAATCAATTTGAGTTGGGACAACATGAAGGAATTAAGTCAGCTTATTAGTTTTTGAAAGTTTAAGTGGATTGGAAATAAAACAATTAAACACTTGGATGATGCGACGGCAGCCACAGGACAACGGCACCAGTGCCACACACCAGCTATAGATGAAGAGAAGAGACAGTGATAGAGCCAATTCGGTGGATGGGAGACCTATGATGGGTAAGGACCAATGGAGGGAATTTGGCCAGGACACCAGGGTTACACCCCTACTGTTTACAAGAAGTGCCATGGGATTTTTAACGACCACAGAGAGTCAGGACCTCTGTTTAACATCTCATCCAAAAGACAGCGCTCACTGACAGTATAGTGTCCCCTTCACTATACTATACTGGGGCATTAGGACTCACACAGACCGCAGACTGAGCACCCTCTGCAGGCCTCACTAACACCACTTTCAACAGCAACCTAGTTTTCCCATGTAGTTTCCCATCCAGGTACTGACCAGGCTCAGCCCTGCTTAGCTTCAGTGAGTAACCGGTCTTGCCGGGTTGCAGGGTGATATGGCTGTGGCATACTAAACATACTAAAGTAACATACTAAATGTATGCCTGCCACAATATGCCAGGTTTATTAAAAAACTAGATTGTACACTCAAAAAATTGTGTTTTTGTGGTTTGTTCAAGCTACTTATTTAAAATGAGCTGAAACAACACAATCGTTGAGCTTGTTTGGGACAACTTAATAGTTTTATGTTCAATCCACTTAAAAATGTACAATCTAATAAGTTAACTTAGTTTTCTTTCATGTTGTCCCAACTCAAATTGATTGTGTGGAACCCAGCATTTTTTACAGTGTAGCTTTTTTTCTTTTCCTTTTTTTTTTGAGTTTTAGTTCAAGTTACAACCTAATTCATCTAGTTAATCAAAAAGAAAACGATAATAAACATCCTACAAAGTAATTTTTTTCTTAAAATTACTACTATTCATGTATTTTTTTTAAATCCTCTGTCTCCAGCTGAAGACTTTAGACTTGTGGTTCCTACTGACGCTGTATCTGCTGACCATGGAGAAGACGTCACCTTACCTGTTCATCTCTCACCTGAAACCAGTGCTGTGTCCATGGAAATCAGATGGTTTAAAGGAACAGAGCTCATTTATCAACATGAGAATGGACAAGAGATAACTAATAATGATTTTGAAAACCGTGTGAGTCTCTCGGTCCAGCAGCTGGAGCGTGGAAACCTTTCACTGATGCTGAGAAACGTTCAACCATCAGATTCAGGACAATACACATGCGAAGTCTTCTATGATAGGTGTGTGAAGAGAGGAGTAGTTCACTTGCAGGTGACAGGTAAACACACAGTTTGCACTGCAGCTATATATTGTTTTTTGTACTGTACTTCATGCATGGAAAAACAGTTTTATTCTGTACATATTCATTTTTAATCCACTAGAACTTTTGGTCTACACTGTAAAAATATCTGTTAAATAACAGTTTTCCATTTATTTACGGTTGTGAATTGCAATATGGGATTTTGATCTCTGCTCTGTCGACTTTTGATGTTGAAAATTCAACCCTACAGTTTAACAAAGTGACTTGTATTGACATTTTAGAAATAAAATAATGTATAAGAAATAATATATAGAGAAATAAGTCTGTAAAATAACAGAAAATGTACTGGTGGTTTATTACAAGGTTTTGTAGGGTAATATACAACACCGACCCAGACAGTATAGCACTTTAAACTATTAAAAATGTTCATAAAAGTCACTTTTATTGAACTTTTCAAGGTTAAAAGTTGTTGGAAGAAAGATCAGGGTCCCATACTGCAATTCAAAAGCATAAATATTAAATTCAATTAAATTCATGTTATTTTATATAGCGCTTTTCACAATATAGATTGTGTCAAAGCAGCTTTACATAGTTCTAGTGGAGTCCAGATTTCAGAATAAATCGGGAAAAATAAAAACATGAACCACAAAATACGGAAAACTGCAAATTTACGGATATTTGTTTACAGTGTATCTAGCAGGTTTAGAATGCATACCTTTTTATATTGAGCCTGTATGATAAACATGTATCATTTTTATTTGACATAGTCATTTTAATGTCCTACAACTGTTGATAAAGGACAAAGCCTGATACTGTGTTTGGTTGATTTTAGAAATGAAGAGGGAGGATGATGCTCAGAGAGTGAAACATCTACATGGAGTTGTAAGGCAAGCTCATGATGACATTAGGCAACAAAGAGAAAAACTAAATAAGACTTTAAAGTTACTTGAAGAAACACTTGGCCATGAAGGTAAGTCTGTGAGGCTATGAAAAAAATTACTATATAATTTACGATGATATGGTACGATGATAATAGATCGATTTCACATGATTGCAAATCATTCATTCATTCATTCATTTTCTTTTCGGCTTAGTCCCTTTATTAATCTGGGGTCGCCACAGCGGAATGAACCGCCAACTTATCCAGCATATGTTTTACGCAGCGGATGCCCTTCCAGCTGCCACCCATCACTGGGAAACATCCACACACACTCATTCACACCCATACACTACGGACAATTTAGCTTACCCAATTCACCTATACCGCATATCTTTGGACTTGTGGGGGAAACCGGAGCACCCGGAGGAAACCCACGCGAACACGGGGAGAACATGCAAACTCCACACAGAAATGCCAACTGACCCAGCCGAGGCTCGAACCAGCGACCTTCTTGCTGTGAGGCGAACGTGCTACCCACTGCGCCACCGCGTCGCCGATTGCAAATCAAAGTTCTCCAATTTAATTTATTTAGGATTTTTTTTAAATGTCTTTTGATTACATACTTTTAAAGTCAATCGTTTAAACACACTGTACAGTGTGAAAAAGTGTTTGCCCACTTATTTATTTTTTACATTTTGTGCATGTTTGTCACACTTTAAAGTTTCAGATTATCAAACGAATTTAAATATTAGTCAAGATAACACAAGTAAACACATCATGCAGTTTTGAAATTTAAGGTTTTTATTATTAATGGAAAACAATGTACAAAACTACATAGTCCTCACCCCAACTACATTCACCCCCTAAACCTAATAACTGGTTTGGCCACCCTTAAGCAGCAACAATTGCAATCAAGCATTTTCGATATCTTGCAATGAGTCTCTTACAGCACTGTAGAGGAATTTTGGACCTCTCATCTTTGATTTTGAGCATGAACCGCCTTTTTAAGGTCATGCCACTGCATCTCAATTGGATTCAGGTCAGGACTTTGACTAGGCCACTCCAACATCTTTATTTTGTTTTTCTTCAGCTATTCAGAAGTGGACTTGCTGTTTTTTTCGCACTGGGCTATGTAGTTTTGTAATTAGTTTTTCCTTAATAATCAAAACCTTAATTTTAAAACTCCATGATGTGTTTGCTTGTGTTATCTTTGACTAATATTTAAATTTGTTCGATGATCTGAGACATTAAGGTGTGACAAACAGGGGCAAACACTTTTTTTACACCACTGTATATACAGTATAACCAGTACAGAAAAAATTCCCCCATTCTTAAATTATTGCATGTTTGTGTAAAATTGTAAGAATTACTTTGACATTTTAAATCAGTTTCTGAATGAATTTAAACATGGAGATCTGAAGAGCCACTGTGGTTTCATTATTGATGTACATAATTATTTTGTTCCATGTTTTTTGTGTGGAATAGGTACAGTATACTAAATTATACAATTTTCACAATATCTTGTCATTTTCTGCCCTATAAGATCATAGCAATCTGGACAGATGTGAAAATGAACACAAGACTGCATATGGTTCTGGTAGGAAACGTTTTAATATGGTTTTTCATACGTTGTCTTAAAATGCCAGAAGCAGGTTTTGGTTTCTACATTTTAAAGCTTTCATTTACAGTATAGATGGATTTTTACAGACGTTGTGTAAATGTAAATTATCAATTGGGACAGAGATTTAAAAAAGCCATTCATCAGTTAGTTTAAAGCATTATAAGCAACAGAGATTATTATATCTTATTACAAACTATGAACAGATTATTATTAGCTTATAAACAAACCCTAAAAACAGATTATTACTAGCCTATAAACAATCCCCAATAGATTATTATTATCCTACATTATAAACAAACAATAAAAACTGATTATTTCTAGCCTATAAACAAACCCTAAGAGTATTAGAGTATTGTCCTATACATTATAATGTAATGCTAAGAATGGATTATTATTATCCTTCTGTTATGATCACCAGCGATCTAGCAGTTGCAGATCACTGAAGAACTACAATTCTGCCACCTCACACACACCCCAGTTCCGGATTGCACGTTCACACAGCTGAAGCTCATGATTAGTTGGACTATATATACGCCTCACACTCTAATACACTTTGCAGAGTCTTGGTTTTACCCACAAACATTTTTCCCTGTTTGTCCTATAAACACACTCTAAAAAACAGATTATTACTAACCTATGAACATAAAGTACACAAGTAAACTTTTAAACCTATACATGACTATACATGAGAATTATTTCTCTGATTAGCCTGTCTACCTCCTTTCCATTTTTAGGTAAAACGTTTTCACGTATAGATAGTATGGAAGGAATTCCCCCCACATTCAGTAAGACAAACTTTAAACATTTATCAGATACTTGTGTGTTTGTGATTTTATTGAATTTTACATGTGCTGTTTCTTTGCTTCTGTGTCAATAATTTCAGTGGAAGATGAGCATCACGATACCACAGAAAATGCGTTATCAACCACAACTACGTCATCACAGGTTCTGCAGAGACAAAGAACGTCACAATATGTCTTTTTAACAGAAAGAGCCACACAAACACAGGACAGTACAGTACAAAGGACAGGACAATCACAGACACAAGAAAGAGAAAGAGCATCAGAAACGACACAAACACCTGAGCGGCCAGAACACAGAACACAAAGACACGGAAATACAACAAGAAGATGCCACATTTTGTGAAGAGATACACTATTACTTACAACAGGATTACTGAGATTAAACATGGACAAAGTAGGTTTATCTTAAAGTGACTGAATTATTATTATTATTATCATTATTTGCATACACAGCAAGGTCGCTGGTTCGAGCCTCAGCTGGGTTAGTTGGCATTTCTGTGTGGAGTTTGCATGTTCTCCCCGTGTTCGCGTGGGTTTTCTCCAGGTGCTCCGGTTTCCCCCACAAGTCCAAAGACATGCGCTATAGGTGAATTGGGTACGCTAAATTGTCCGTAGTGTATGTGTGTGAATGGGAGTGTATGGGTGTTTCCCAGTGATGGGTTGCGGCTGGAAGGGCATCCGCCGCGTAAAACATATGCTGGATAAATTGGTGGTTCATTCCGCTGTGGCGACCCCAGATTAATAAAGGGACTAAGCCAAAAAGAAATTAAATTAATTAATTATTTGCATAGTTACAGTTTTGCTTCATAAGATATGCTACTTTGGAGCCAATCATTTCAATTTTAGTGAAATTCTATAATCGAGTTGAGCTCTATTGTCATTTCTCTACACGTGTAGACGTACAGTGGAAAGAAATGTGTCTCGCAGGACCACGGTGCTACATAAATAAAATTAATCATAAATATGAACACAACACTGGACTGGACTGGAGTTATTTTAAACCTATACATAACTAAAATATTGGAGCGGTAATCTAACTATATGTCTACTTAAACTATACACATAACCTAAGACAGACTATACAAGTGCTTTTACATAAGATGGAAAAATATTGTGCAAAAAAGTAAGAGTAAAAAAAGGTATTTAAGGTTGAAGAAAACAAGTAGTGCAACATCATTTGTGGTACATTTACAGGTAAACATAGTTTCTTCAACATAGGCTCATTCTGAAAACGTAGCCCTATAGACATTTCTGGAGATCATGAATTATGTAGCCAGAAGTACGTATGGCTGCATTTCATCTTTAAAACGAACGCTACGGGGTGGTATGTTGCCGCTGCCGGCTTCTGTTTCTTTTCGCGCTTACAAGCAGACCGATTACCTCCGTATGAATGGATTTCCCGCTGTAACCAGTTTGACCAGTAGCTTGCCGCGTATGTCGACAAACTTGAGACGCAGAGAGGAGTTGACCACGACGACGGAGTTCAAGTCCGGCGAAGAACAGTTCCAGAAAGTGGGTAAGACAAAAACAGAAGCCAAAAACTAAAATAAACAAGTAAATAACAGGGTGAGAATGTGGTAAAATCTGAAAACGTGGTAAAAATTAGGCGAGGGCTTTTCTTTTTCTGGATTGCCTTTTAAAACTGTCGGTTGGGTTTAGGGAAGTGTGTGGGCGGGTCAATCTGTGCTTTTGAAAACACTATTGGTTGGGTTTAGGGAAGGAGGAGGGTGGGTGAGTCGATCAGTCAATCAGTCAGTCAGTTTTTAGCTCCTAAACCCTTCATAGCTGTCACTCCGTATGATAAACCCTTTGAAGGGATTAGGGCATAGGGATGAGCCCTTCAGAATTAAATGCAGTCAAATTTTGGAGAAATGTAATTAATTGTGTTTGATGTATTTGTATTTGTCTTTACTTTGATGGAGCAATGTGGGTTTCTCAACCCTTTAAAAGAAGGCATGTTAAAATAACCCAGTAACCCAATTCACCTATAGCGCATGTGTTTGGACTGTGGGGGAAACCGGGGCACCCGGAGGAAACCCACGCCAACACGAGGAGAACATGCAAACTCCACACAGAAATGCCAACTGGCCCAGCCAGGACTCAAACCAGCGACCTTCTTGCTGTGAGGTGACCGTGCTAACCACTGAGCCACCGTGTCACCACATTTATGCAAATACATTTAATTATTTGTTAATTTTTATGTTGCAATGAAATAAAGAGTTTCCCAGTACTGGGTTGCAGCTGGAAGGGCATCCGCTGTGTAAAACATATGCTGGATAAGTTGGTGGTTCATTCCGCTGTGGCGACCCCTGATGAATAAAGGGACTACGACGAAAATAAAATAAATGAATGAAATAAAGAGACAATCATTTAGCAATATGTTAAGGAGTAGTAATATTTATACAATCTTACAGTATAACCTGCCCTTGAGCTCATCAATAATGCTGAAATGGCCCTAGGTGAAAATAAAGTTGACAAATCCTTGATAGGAACCGTTTTTTTGCGATACATTTTTGTCTGATACCCTTGAGATTGATTTCTTTGAAAACTTCTGACGCAGTTTTTCCTGCTACCTGAAGTATTTCAATACGATAACAACGTTTCATTTTATGATTGAGGTTTAAGGACGTCCTAAACTGAACACCGTACCGGAAGCTTCACACGTTCAGGTAGGATATTATGTGCGCGCCCGCTTTCTAGTGAATTGGTGCGTGAATTTTACTCTCCTAACAATCATACTTATGTAAAATTACAGCGAATAATCAGGTAAGACATTAAGAACTTTCGTCTTAAATCTACTTGGTTATACACATTTGAAGTGAGAGACAAAACAAACAAATATTCTGTTGTTTTAGAATAGTGTCAGTGTGAGGATTCCGTATTTGTTTTCATATTTAGGACTCAGCAGTACAGATAATTAAGAGTCGTCTGTCTATTCAGCCGCTAGAGGGCAGCGACCCAAAAGATTTATGCATTTCTGTAATAGTAATTGAACTGCTTGCTGTATATAATGTCACAGAGCCCTTACAACAGAGGAGAAACTCAGTGGAGAGGATAATAAGTCCATCTACTGTAGTTTGATGTAACTAAGACTTTAATTTAAATTGTTGTAAGTGATTTAACTAAAAGCTGTTATGTATTTCTCACATTTTGGTTTACACACACACAGACACACACACACACACACACATATATCTATCTATATATATATATATATATATATGATATATACACAGACCATATTTAAGCTACATATCACATTTTTTATACACGCTGAACAGTAATTTTAGTTGAATTAACAGGTGACAATCAAATATACCTCTGATTTCCTATAAATAAAGTATTTTAAAAAATCATGTACCTCAGATTTATTTATTTATTTATTATTTGGTTATAGGTTAAGTTAACATCATCAATCAATATGAGGTAATATCAATGGAAACACGAATGTTGTCAATGATTGTTTTCTATCTTACAGTGGGTTTCCATCTGGGATGAAAGAAGGTCTATTAAAAATGACGGAAGCTTTAGAAGTGTCCGAAACAAAGCACGTCAGGTAAAAATTAATAATGGATTTATTTTCTAACTCAACAATTTTTAGTTGTTTCTTTTCTCTTTTGCAGAGTTTTTCTGGTTTGTCCATCTGTATATATTTTCATCCTGGAGATGATTGCAGTTCTGTAATATATTGATCCAGCTATCAGTGTTGTTTTAACGGAGATTAAATAGTGGATTTGTGGTGATTTGGTTTGTCGTTATAGTGATAGACTTGATAAAGTTTAATAATAGAATGAAATATTTTTAGTTGGATGTGTTTTTTAAGGCCTGTGATCGTGCGATTTCAACTGAATTTAAATAATTTCCGTTAATTTATCAGATGAATTGCATTTATGATTTACAGTGTTATTTTACATCTAATTATTGAGCTTTTGTATCGCAATACTGTTAGAATCCACAGAAAACCATAAAGCACGGTTTATTTCACGTTCAGTTGTGTGCTCATAATTTGTTTATTATATTTTATGCACTCCTCTACAAAATAATCCCAATCAATCTAAAATTTGAAATTCTTTACAAATCATGTTATTTGTCATCTTGTGATTTTTATATTCCTATGACAGCATATATTGCAGAAAAACTAAATATTGCAATGTCAGTTTTTTTCCAATACCGTGCAGCCCCAATCTGTAGATGTTTCTTAAGTAGGGACAAAAACAAATTTGGTTGGGGGCTGTGGGGCAAAGTAAATATAGCAAACTGCATTACATTAAAGTCCCCATAGGTAATTTCCTAATTTATTTGTTACATTTTTTTTTAAACAAATAGATCACATTACTTTAATTGAATTAACTAATGCCCTGTAATCTTTAACATTTTAGAAAGAACTTATTAAAATAAAAACATGAACAAGGGAATTCACTTCTGAATACACTAGTCAAGCTGCATCTGCCTTTGCATTGATTTGCTCGCCAGTGTCTTCTGCAATGTCCTCCAGGGGCGCTGCTTACAATTTGGGGCCCTCATTCATTTTCTTTTCGGCTTAGTCCATTTGAGGTTGTGCCCCTGCTAGAACTGGTAATACCAATAAAGCAGATTCTTGGGGCCAGGCATGCCGCTGGCTGGTTTGGGCCCTATGACATAATTTTTTGGTTGTGGTGGTTGGGCCCCCTTATAGTAACTCTGGGGGCCCCAAAAGTGCGTGGGCCCTTAGAATCGTCCTAACTCAACCCCCTCCCCCCACCCCCCACACAAGCGCGGCGCCCCTGCTGGGGCCCCTTAGAATCATCCAAACTTACCCCCGCTTAGCAGCACCCTTGATGTCCCCTATACCGTCGAGTGACAGGATGTACATTTAAAAGAATCATTTACAACATTCATCGAAGCATTTAATTTCAGTTAGCAAAAAACAAAAGGTTACATTAAATTACACATGACAATCGTTAAAGTCTGCATGAACCGGAAGCTGCGACCGTGTTTTTTTTTTTTTTTTCATATTGTGACAGTTTCTAGAGAAACTGAATATCATGAGAAAACAGTGGGCGCGGCTTTTTTTTTCCCACTGCGAAACGATTGTATGTAGTAAAGTAGGCATTTTGTTCAGAAAGAACTGGGGAAAAGGGTTTGGGGAGAGTTATTACAACCTCACAGACTCCTCCTCTTCACCATTTCTGTTTGTAGTAAAACTGACAGCAGGAGGGGGCGTGGTTAAGTATGTTAGCCACACCCAACACCTCAGACAGACCAAGGCTGTTTCTCAGTATGCGTTCTTCAGCGATCTTGCGTCCTCGTGTTCTCGTGTAACGTCATCCTCAACCCCCAAAGTTCAGTTCCAAAAGTCTGCAAGAACGGAGAACACGTGAAAGTTCCTGGATGTGTTCTTGATATCGAGGATGCGTCGATGCAGACTTGAACAGAAAACTCGCTCGAGAAGTCCCAGAAGTCATTGCGGCTAAATAAAGAACCTGGGAAGCGCAGCATTTTATATAGATTTATTATTAAAGTTCAGAGATATAACTTATTTATCTCAGGAGTTTCCCTAAATGAGACGGTGAAAGTAAACATTACCATGAAAATCTTTTTTTTAAAGGCATAAACACACTAAGGCTGTTTATTTGCTGAAATTCGTATTAAAATTAGTTTATTTTGTATTGTGCAACGTATATTTGTAAGGTCTTTATGCATAGTATATATTGTGAAAAGAGGAAAAACAATAAATTGTTGTATGAATGCTGTAATGTTTAAATAATTTTACAAAATGTGTGAAGGTCATGTGACCATCAGGAAGAACGCAGCATCTCATTTCTCACAGGACGCGTTGTGTGTTCGTTCTTCCGAGGTGATCTGGTAAGAACTAGTGATGGGAAGTTCGGATCATTTTACTGACTCGGACCTTTGAGTCTCGTTCATTGAGATGAACAAATCTTTTTTCGAGTCATTTCGTTCATTTTGCCAAAATATCATTAATATGTTACGAGTTGCTTCCAAACACATATAAAACTAGCCCAAAGGTTGATCACACTACAAACAAGTCATAACTAGAATGCTATTAAGAAAAAACAATCATCTATTGTTTACCTGGTCTTTTGTCTATGATGGTATTTTTGTCTCTTTGCTCAGCTCACCTCTTCATGTCTTCAAATTTGAGTGGTTCGTTGTCGTCACACTGACAGTCACATATAATCTTAACCAATGCACACAGTCTGAGCCGGAACTACGCATGGATTACTTCACCTTTCTTTGGGTTTTTGAGTCGTTCGTTTATCGCGTGACAGGCTGGACAGCATGTAAAGAGTGATGACATATGATTGGCTTCTGCCTTTCACGTGATGAACGAATGACTCAAACGGAGGACTCGAGAGATGAACGGATCAAATCTCTTTCCGGCTCTAAATGTATATGATTGACTTCTGTCTTTCACGTGATGAACGACTCAAAAGACTTGAAAAATGAACGAAACCACCTGCACAACTGTGCGCATGCGCGGATGAACGAATCACTCCCTGAGAGGACTCGTCGTTCCCGAGTCACATTGAAGATTCGTTCAAGAACGACCCATCACTAGTAAGAACTGTCCACAAGAACACAAGTCCGTTCTCTGCGTTCTTGGAATTGAGAAACAGCCCTAATCTGAGTGTTTGACTGAAAACAAACAGGAAGTGCATTTTCAGATTTCAATTTTAGATTAGGCCTACAAAGGCACACTATTTGTCCCCCTAATGACATGCACAGATGAATTGTTTACCACAGAACTAGCAATGTGAGCTAACAAAGTCAATATGGTTAGTTTTGATTTCATGTGTACTTTAAAGGCATTCCCCCAACCCTCCCCATCAATGGCATCATTCTCTATCTACCCAAGTATGTCATTTTGTATGACGCGCCTTCAGCTCCGTTCGCGCGCGCGCCACGTCACCATCACCTCGCGAACTCGCGTGAGTCCTCCCACCGCCCACGCGTGACATCTGAAAGAGAGAGAGAGAGAGAAAAAACATGAAATAAATAAATAAATGAGCAAGGTGCAGTTCCGCCAGGAGCCGTGAGTGAGTGAGTGAGAGTGTGTGTGTGAATGTGTGTGTGGCGTCTGTCTGAAACATCAACCGCTTGCTTTAGACATCCAGGAGCGCTTTCAAAACGCGGGAAATATCCTCATCATCAGCACCACCACCATCACCATCTTCATCTTCCTCCCCGTCCTTCCGCGGGGGAAAAAAAAAAACCTGTTCGAGATTCAATTCGGTGTTATTTGTGCGAGCTGCCTACGAAAGTGACACACAAACACACATAAATATACTACTGAGTGTGTGTGTGTGTGTGTGTGTGTTGTTTAAATTAGTGTTGATGCTTTTCTTTACTATCTTAATTAACACCCGCGGGAAGCTGGAGCACTCATGTCGTGATCACAGAAAAGCGTCGTGTTTTTCTCATGGATTAACATATGATCTGAACTCAGCCCAGGTCGAGTGAGTATATACTAGATGTATGTCTGTATAGTGTACTAAATGTCTGTGTATCTATGTGTGTGTGTGTATGTGTTTGTTGCATGCATTATTTTTCTGTCATGTGATTAAATAAACTCTCTTTCTCTGTCTATTTCTCCTTTGTGTTGTTTAATCTGATAGTCCAGGCTGAGCATTACTTTCTCAACATGCAACAAGTATTGTTTTGTGCTGCTGCGTTCATGCATTGATTCTCACACCAGCATTCATGTTTTTTTTTTTGGAGACCACAGACAAGGTGTGTGTGAATGCACAACACACACTACACACACGTACACCAAATATTTGTTGTAATTTGAGCAGATATTCATGCATATACTGATTTATGTGGATTAAAATCTCTCCTTTTTCACCTGTTAGCACTAGTCAGCATGGATAACTAGTCTAGTGGTCTAGTGTCATCTCTCTCCTGCAGGGATGAGTAATCAGGCAGACACAGAGACGACGCTTTTGTGAACTCGTCAAGTAAAAAAAGCAGGGAAGAAGGCGAAAATGGAAGGCATCAGGTTTTATTTTTATACTACGGCGTAAATAATTGAAGAGCTGTGCATGGATGTTGAACTCGGTGACCAGTGGTCTGTTTGATTTGCTGCAGAAACTGAAAGATCTGACACAGGCTTTTGTTGATTTAAAAAAAAAAGGGTGGGGGGGGGCAGTTCACACAAAAAATGGAAAATACCTCATCATTTGTGGGTTTTAAATCGTTTCTTTCTTCTTACATAGAAAAAAAGAAGATATTTTGCTGGCACCCATTGACTTCTATAGGAGAAAAATGGTTAGTATTGATGTCAATGGGTGCCAGCTATCAGCATTCTTCAAAATATCTTCTTTTGTGTTCAATAGAGGGAAGAAATTCAAATGTTGTTAGAATAAATGATGGCAGAATTTTAATTTTTTTTGGGTGAACTGTCCCTTTAAATTTGTAGTTATGCCAAAATGTATTTATTTATACATTCATTTGTGTTTAAAATAAAAGCACAATCATTTTTTGTGATGCCTTACTAAAGGAATCAGCTAAAATGTCATTCATTCAGTCAGTGTAACTGTAGTTCATGTCTGGAAATGTTGTGTAGCTGAAATATTTGATGAGATATTTAAAAGACTCTATTTTAGGATCACAGTGCGGGACAAAAATAATCTTTTTAAAGTCTTTGTGTGCTTCAAAACATTAGGTTTTACACATTGTCAGCGAGTTTAGAAGTAGGCGTTTGTCAGTAAGTCAGAATAAATGTGATGTTTAGTTTGTATATAAATAAATTTTACTCTGAATGATGATTGAACATTATTGCTGACATAATTTTGACTTTCATTTGAAATATCAAAGCAGATATTTGTATTTATTTTGTCAAATTTGATGTTAACACCATTTTATTTTACTAATTAATATCTCAGGCTTTTTTGTTTTACTTTTAGTGAAACTGAATCGATAGAATGGTCAGAAAAGTTTTTTTTAGTATACAAGGTTGCATTTATTTATATAAAAAATGTAATGTCATAACAAAATTGAACAATATAAAATATAATATAATTTTCTTTAATATATGTTCATGTAGAAAATAGATATTTATAAAAATAAATAAATATAATATTTTTATTGATTCATTCATTCATTTTCCTTAGGCTTAGTCTCTTTATTCATCAGGGGTCGCCACAGCAGAATGAACAGCCAACTTATCCGACATGTTTTATGCAGCGGATGCCCTTCCAGCCGCAACCCATCACTGGGAAACACCCATACACACTCATTCATACACTACGGACAATTTAGCTTACCCAATTCACCTATAGCGTATGTCTTTGGACTTGTGGGGGAAACCGGAGCACCCGGAGGAAACCCACACAAACACGGAGAACATGCAAACTCCACACAGAAACGCCAACTGACCCAGCCGAGGCTCGAACCAGCGACCTTCTTGCTGTGGGGCGACAGCGCTACCCACTGCGCCACCGCGTCGACCATTTTTATTTATTTATTTTTATCGTAAAGCTGACTTCTAAGCATCGTTATTACTCCAGTCTTCAGTGACACGTAATCCTTCAGAAAATCATTCTAATATGATGATTTTATGATCAGTAATACTATTTGATTATCAATATTGAATACCATACTGTATAAATCATGATATGTTTGTTTCAGGATTCTCAACACATTTTAAATAGGCATCTTTTATAAACTTTCGATTGTTTTCAGTAAACGTATTAATTTCTTTTTTAAAGAAAATATCATACTGACCTCAAAAATGATCAGACACCGTTCACAGCTTTTCTCTTTTCTCCGTCTACTTTCATGTTTTGTTTTATTATGGTCTCATTGGCACAAAAATCTTTCTTTCTCATTTCCCCTTAATTTTTTTATCCTTTTCTGAGCAACTTTACACATTTTGAAACTGTCTTGATGTACTGTAGCTCCATTGTTCTCGCTGGCATCAGTAAAATATTCTCTGCTACAGTGAAATTAGCTTTATTTAGAGGTTGATTGGATTGTGGACAGTATGAAGGGCTACAGCAGTGGATTTACATGGTGTAAAGCTAAAAGACATTGCATTTATTATCATACTTCAGGTTTTGTATTTGTATCTGTGACTGAAATATATCAACTATTATCAACAGGATGGCAACGTTTAAAAAGTTGGTAGTGGGATTGAGAACAGACTGATCCAGCGCTCCTATTAGTTGTTGGTTTGATGCTTGATGTAAGAGAAGTTTCACTATAGAAAAGTGTCTGTAATTTTCTGACACCACCAGAATTTTATCGGAGGGAAAATTTGACCGTGACGACCATTAATCGTATGTTGGTGAACATGTCAAACCAATGATCAAACACCATTGATTGTAGCCTAGGATTAAAGGAAGTTACAGACAATCAAAAATGTCCAAAATCATACAGTGTGAGCTGGTTACATTTTTCTTTTTAGTAGTTAAAGGCACAATATGTCATTAAAATACCCCCAAAAAACACTAGAACAGTGTTGTATATTTTGCTGACTTGATTTACTGATTTATGTTTTCCCAAATGTTTAGAAGAATGTTAAATTTTAAAGAAATAAGCAATTTTAACTATTTATTTATTTATTTTTTATTATTAATTGCTTTTCAACATAGAAAATGTGCACATAACAATAAACATGAAAAAACAAAACAAAAGCACAAACTGAGATTAAATATAAATGTATGTAATTATGTGAGGTGTTAGTGTGTGAGCGTTACAGGCATTGAATGTACATCTATAAATTGTGTATGAGTTTTGAATTTGGAAAGGAGGAGTTAAAGAGAAGAGGAAATTATAAGAAATTACAATTAAGAGAAAAAAAAACATTAATAATGACTTGGCCTGTCACAAAAATCAATATATTGACTTATCGCACAACATGTGCATGAACATGAACATGACCTCAATCATTTTTGGTGATGCAGTCATTAGTTTTTATGCAGTCATTCATAAAAACTAATTCTAACAACATTTTAGCTGATTGTGCAACATCTCTATCTCTATTGGAGGTGTCTGTGTCAGCATGGTTAAAAAAACACTAGAGTATTTACTATAAACTACTATAGTATATTTTCATGTGGGTGTCTGACGAATGAAACTAGATCTGGTAGCAGATATCGCAGCCTCTGTTACTTTTTACCTTGCACTTTTTTGTTAACATTTATTATTATTGATTTAGGATATGCATTTTCACATTCTGATTCCACTGACTAATCATTAATTTGTTAAAATGACTATAATTAAATGAAATATTCTTAAGAATAAAATATGATGTGTTTTTGGGAAGAGTGCACTTGCATTGTGATGATATTATATTGTCATTCTGGCATTATATAATGAGTGGCATAAAATGGTCCTAAAATGACAATAATATCGTTTATCGCAATATATTTTGGTGCAATATATCATACAACAAAAAATAGATATCGTGACAGGCCTAATAATGACAGAAGGCAAGGTTGTGTGTGGAAGAGCATGTTGGTTTAGTTCAGGGCTGTTGAAATATATTAAGATATTGAAGAAATGGATTCCAGGTGATGGACATATTTTTATGTGTGAATGTAATTTTTTCGAATGTAATATATTCTATACGGAGATTGGTCCAGGGGTTAATATGAATGCAATTTTTAGTTTTCCAGTATAATAAAATGGTTTTCTTGGCAATAGTGAGGGAAATTAAGTCAATTTTAACTAGTTAATGGAATGTGTTAGTGTGTGTGTGTGTGTGTGTGTGTGTGTGTGTGTGTGTGTGTGTGTCATTGTGTGTGTGTGTGTGTGTGTGTGTGTGTGTGTGTGTGTGTGTGTGTGTGTGTGTGTGTGTGTGTGTGTGTGTGTGTGTGTGTTCATGCTAATGACATCACGCTGACCCTCGAAATCGCATCACATGATTGTGTGAGGCCAATAGAAGATCAAAAAGTGACCTCTCTTTACAGAAATGTAAAATATGGAGCAATTGCTTGCTTTATCGATGTCTAATCGCCCATTTTCGCAGTGCTAGATGACATAATTTTGCATGCTCAAATTCTAGTGCAGGGGTGTCCAAACTCGGTCCTGGAGGGCCGGTGTCCTGCTGAGTTTAGCTCCAACTTGCTTCAACACACCTGCCCGGAAGCTTCTAGTATATGTAGTAAGAGCTTGATTAGCTAGTTCAGGTGTGTTTGATTAGGGTTGGAGCTAAACTCTCCAGGACACTGGCCCTCCAGGACCGAGTGTGGACACCCCTGCTCTAGTGTCAACATGGCTTTACTCTGCTTCATACTACCATGATAATAAGTGTTGAATACTTTAGCTCATCCATCAACATGATTTCTGCAGGAGTCCCGTACAGTAAAATGATTGATTGGATATTTACACTTTTTTTTT
>CAIGQV010000641.1:2276426-2293258 GCA_903798115.1 Danio jaintianensis | reverse complement strand
CTATTCTATTCTATTCTATTCTATTCTATTCTATTCTGTCCTGATCTGTTGTATTCTATTCTATTCTATTCTGTCCTGATCTGTTCTATTCTATTGTATTCTATTCTGTCCTGATCTGTTCTATTCTATTGTATTCTATTCTATTCTGTCCTGATCTGTTCTATTCTATTGTATTCTATTCTATTCTATTCTGTCCTGATCTATTCTATTCTATATTTTCATACATTGAGTATTTTCAGAATGTTAGACTGACCACTCAGAGCCAAAATGCTACTATAATGATAGAATAATGCAGATTTGTTTGGGTGACAGTTATATAATGCTCAAAACATACATTCTGAAAAAAAATGTATTGCTCTGAACGGTTCTGTGTGAAATAAAATATGCTCTGATCTTTTTTTAGTGTCTTACAGATAACTGTGTTGTTGAGTATTTGACACAATATTCACAAGGGAGATCCTGCAGTGCGAGAAACTAATTTAAACAGCATTCTTTCATAAGTAGTGTGCATATTTAGCTCTATATTACCCACACGCTTAAAAATAAAGCTTATTTATTGGCATCAATGCAATAAAGGTTCTAAAATGTGACTCTGGACCACAAAACCAGTCTTGTGTTTATAAACAAAAAATTTATTGTATGAGTCAAAATTATGGATGTTTAATTTATGCAAAAAGTAATTAGAAAAATAATTAAAGACCATGTCCCTTTAAGATATTTTGTACATTTCCTACTTTAAATTATATATATTTTTATATATATAATATGCATTGTTAAGCACTTCAAATAGAAATTTAAAGGCATCATTTTTCAATATTTCGTTTTTTGAACCCTCAGATTCCAGTTTTTCCAAATTTCTTGGCTAAATATGATATATGATATGGTTTTGTGGTTGCGGGTCTCAAATGTTTATTCTAAAATGATTATTCTAGTAAGAACTGTTTACTGAGAGGTTCCAAAAATTCCTAAATGGAACCTTTATTAGTGTATGACATGCATTGGAAATCTGAGATTCCAAACATTCTGAAACAGAACCGTTTATTTTTAAGAGTGTATGACATGTATGCATGCATTGGAATGTCATAAAGCTCCATGCATCAAACACACACGACGCAAGTTTGTCCAAAAACACACACAAGGTCACATTCAACCTTCATATCACTGCAGTATTTTGTGATATGAATAACGGGACCCCAATATGATGTGTGCAAGATCCCCTCCATGTTGTACCTCTACTAACCATCTCCCCGTCTCTCTCTCTCCCTCCCTCCCTCCTGTCCCCCCGCAGACCGCTCCTCTCTCCTCCCCTCTCTGTTTTTTCTTCTCCTCTCCCTCCCCTATGCTCAGTTCGGTGTGTGTCTCCTCATTCAAAGGGCGCAAGGGTGGGAACAAGTCGTCCAACAAAGCATGTTACAGCGCCGACATGACTTGCCCGTCGGAAAGCGAGAAAATCGTCATCAACTGCGGCGGCGTGCGGCACGAGACGTACCGGAGCACCCTGAAGACGCTTCCCGGTACGCGGCTGTCGTGGCTCACTGAACCGGACGCCTTCAGCAACTTCGACTATGACCCGAAGTCCGACGAGTTTTTCTTCGACCGGCACCCGTCCGTGTTCTCGTTTATCCTCAACTACTACCGGACGGGCAAGTTGCACTGCCCCAACGACGTGTGCGGCCCGCTGTTTGAGGAGGAGCTCGCTTTTTGGGGCATCGACGAGACCGACGTGGAGGCGTGCTGCTGGATGAACTACCGGCAGCACCGGGACGCGGAGGAGGCGCTGGACAGCTTTGAGACGCCCGAGCCGGAGGTGCCGGACGACGACCCGGCGCTCGCAGGAGACGGAGACCTGAAGCGGCTGTGCCTGCAGGAGGACGGCAGGAAAGCGGGCTGGTGGCGCGTTTGGCGCCCGCGGATTTGGGCGCTTTTCGAGGACCCATACTCGTCCAAATACGCGCGGGTGAGTGACCGTTCAGCACCTCTGCACGCGTGGACAGCTCCTCAGTCCAGCGCTCATTTCACCTGCTTTTAACCAGATAGTAGCAGGTATGTTGTTTAAAGCTGCTGATTGGTAAACCTAAGTGTCTTATTCTTCACAATGCTGTGCGTGTGTATTAGGTTGGCTGGTAATTGAGAGGTTTGTAGGTTCAAACCCTTATAGATAACCTTTTTTAGTTTTACTCGACACATTAAACACTAGCAACACTAGTTTTGAACTAGCAGGGGACATTCAAGCAAGGTTTTGTTCTTGCAGTAACATTAACAGAATATTTATTTGTCATTCATGTAATGTTTTCGGAAGCATTTTTATTTGAAAGTTTTTTGCTTCTGGAATGTTGTGAGTTGTTTAAACTATCAGCGAATATTCTTGTAATGTTTGCGAAGTGATAAAACAACATTTGCATAGACATTTATGAAACATTTTTCTTAAATTGACATTTTGAATGTTTTGGGAACATTAATATATGATGTTTTCTTAGCTTGGTCAAGATAAGTTGATTGTGCTGATTTAGAAAATTCAAGGATTTTTTAGAACTAAACAAATCGGGAACCTCTTTATCCATGCATGGACAGACCTTCAGTCCAGCGCTCATTAGACCAAATAGTATCTGAAATGTTGTTTATGACAGCTGATTGGTAAACCCAAGTGCTTTTTGTCTTATTCTTTGCAATGCTGTGCGTGCAGTGTAATAGGTTGGCTGGTAGTTGAGAGGTTTGTAGGTTCAAACCTTTGTAGATGTCCTTGAGTTTAAGCATACTTTCAACAGTATATACTCTTTTTGACCTGTTAAACAGTTTTCTAGCTATCAGGGAATGCTCAAGCAAGATTTTGTCAAAGTTATAAGCAAACGTTCTTTCAGTAACTTTAACAGAACATTTATTTGTCATTTATGGAATGTTTCTCGGAAGAATTTTTATTTGAAATGCTGCTACTTGGTTAAACATTCAGAGAACACTCTCGTAATGTTGGCGAAGTGATGAAACACCATTTGCATAGACATTTTTGCAACTTGCAGGGTTCATACGGTCATGGAAAACCTGGAAAAGTCATGGAATTTTGACATGGCATTTTCCAGGCCTGGAAAAGTTTTGGAAAATCAGAAAAACCCACAAAGTTTTGGAAAAGTCATGGAAAACAGATATCTGTATACTTGAATATAGGTTAGTTGTCTTTACTATTTTTCTGTCCTTGGCCAATCACATACTCTCACATTATTAGTGCGGTGTAAGCATCATCTAAATCAATTTTACATAGATATAAATATAAGCTGAAACTAAATAGATTGTTGCGTGTTTTACGATATGCTGTAATCAATTTGAACATGCGTTGTTTTTTACCACGCATATGTAGACATTGCATGAAACATTAGGTCATAAAAATTTACTTGAAAGTCTTGGAAAAATCATGGAAAAGTCATGGAATTTTAGTAGTAAAAATGTGTATGAACCCTGAACGAATTGAAAAAAAGTAAAAATTCATAAATATTGATTTCTTAAACGCTAGTTGTTTGATGGTCGTCAGTTCAATAGTTTGATTTAGAAAATTCGAGGAAAATTTTCAACAACAAAAAATCATGCAGCTCTTTATGCACGGACAGCTCCTCAGTCCAGCACTCATTAGACCAAATAGTAGCTGAAATGCCATTTAAAGCAGCTGATTGATAAACCCAAGTGTCTTATTCTTTACATTGATGTGCATGTGTATTAGGTTGGCTGGTAATTGATAGGTTTGTAGGTTCAAACCCTTATAGATGTCCTTGAGTTTGAACAACAGTATTTACTCTTGTTGGGCTGTTAAACAGTTTTCAAGCTATCAGGGAACACTCAAGAAGGTTTTGTTAAAGTTATAAACATTAATTCTTCCAGAAACTAACAGAACGTTTAGTTGTCATTCATGGAATGTTTTTCAGAATCATTTTTATTCGAAAGTTATTTTGAAATGCTGCTACTTGTTTAAACATTCAGAGAACATTCCTGTAATGTTTGCGAAGTGATGAAACACCATTTGCATAGACATTTTTGAAACTTGAAAAAAAAGGTAAACGATCATGAATAATGATTTCTTAAATGCAAGTTGTTTGATTGTCGTCAGTTCAATTGTATTGATTTAGGAAATTATAGAAAATTTTCAACTAAACAAATCGAGCAGCTCTTTTAGGCATGGACAGCTCCTCAGTCCAGCACTCATTAGACCAAATAATCGCTGAAATGTTGTTTAAAGCAGCTGATTGGTAAACCCAAGTGCTCTTTTTGTCTTATTCTTCACAATGCTGTGCGTGCAGTGTAATAAGTTGGCTGGTAATTGAGAGGTTTGTATGTTTGAACCCTTATAGATGTCCTTGAGTTTGAACATCAGTATATACTCTTGTTGTGCTGTTAAACAGTTTTCAAGCTATCAGGGAACGCTCAAGAAAGGGTTTGTTAAAGTTATAAACATTTGTTCTTCGAGTGACATTAACAGAACGTTTATTTGTCATTTATGTTTTTGGAAGCATTTTTATCTAAAAGTTTTTTGCTTTTGGAATGTTGTGAGTCGTTTAAACGTTCAGAGAACATTTCTGTAATGTTTGAGAAGTGACAAAACAACATTTGAGTATAGACATTTATGTTTTAAAATGGACGTTTTGAATGTTTTGGGCTCCGGTTTCCCCCACAACTCCAAAGACATGCACTACAGGTGAATTGGGTAAGCTAAATTGTCCGTAGTGTATGTGTGTGAATGAGTGTGTATGGATATTTCCCAGTGATGGGTTGTAGCTGGAAGGGCATCCGCTGCGTAAAACATATGCTGGATAGGTTGTCGGTTCATTCCGCTGTGGCGACACCTATATGAGACGGGCCGAGAGAAAAGGAGATGGAAAAAAGCAGGAGGGAAGACAGTAGACAGAGAGGGGAGAGAGGCAAAAGAAAAAGAAAAAAAATTCTTGGCTCGGTTCTCCTGACACGTTGTCTCCCGGTCCTCCACCAGCTGAGAGATCGGTGACGTGCTGGGTCCCTGTGAAGGAATCTATCCACCCGCCCGTCTGCTCCGCTCCCGCTTCGGCGGCTGGTAGCAGGCTTCGGCAGCATGGCAGACCGCGGTGACTCCCCCGGCTTCTCTGGGATGGCTCCCTTCAGCACTTTCCCTTCCGGTGGTGAGCCCCGCGTCCCCTGCTCCTCCCCATGCTGGGAGACGGCAGCAGGCAGACCCTTTCCTCGCCAACCCCTGGCCGCCCTGGCGCTCTCGGCAGACGGACGGGTTTCTCCCCCACTCGGGTTCACTCCCGAACACTCACCCCTCACAGCGGCGAGGGCGTCTGGACAACGTGTCCCTCCTTCTCCCGGATTTCGGCACCACTGTAATAAAGTTCGATGGCCGCCTGGCCATCGGGAAGAAGGAGGCGGAGAACCGACGAAACTTAAAAAGTAATTTATTAATAAAAGGGACGGCAGCTCCTCACGGAGACTGCCGTCAAACTGAAAGTAAAAACAAAACATAAGTGTCCAGGCCTGGACCTCTCTCTTCTTCCTCTGCCATCGTTCCTCCTCTTATAGTCCAGAGCTCCTTCCGTGGGATTCGAGGCCGGTGTGCGCCACAGGTGTATCCACTTACGCGCCGGCCTCACCCGTTCCCACGGCTCTCGGCCCCGCCCCCTCACCACAGGGACTAAGCCGGAAAGAAAATGAATGAATGTTTTGGGAACATTAATACAGTATATGATGTTTTCTTAGCTTGGTTAACATAAGTTGTTTGATCACACAGATTTAGAAAATCCCAGTATTTATTTTCAACTAAACAAGTCAAGCACTTGGGCAGTCGTGGTCTGGTGGTTAGAGTGTTGGACTCGTGATCCGAAGGTTGCTGGTTCGATACTCGGTACCAGCGGGAATTGGGGGTGGGGGGAGTGAATGACCAGCACTCTCCACCACCCTCAATACCACGACTGAGGTGAGTCCCTTGAGCAAGGCACCGTTCCCCCCAACTGCTCCCCGGGCGCGGCAGCATGGCTGCCCACTGCTCCGGGTGTGTGTTCACGGTATGTGTGTGTTCACTAACTGTGTGTGTGCACTTGGATGGGTTAAATGCAGAGCACAAATTCCAAGTATGGGACACCATACTTGGCCACACTACACTTCACTTCACCTCTGCATGTGTGGACAGCTCCTCAGTCCAGCGGTCATTTCATGTGCTTTTAAACAAATAGTAGCTGTTTAAAGCAGCTGATTGGTAAACTCAAGTGTCTTATTCTTCACAATGCTGTGCGTGTGTATTAGGTTGGCCGGTAATTGAGAGGTTTGCAGGTTCAAACTCTTATACTCTTATGTCCTTTTTTACTCTTGTTGACCTGTTAAACCGTTTTCTAGCTATCAGGGAACGTTCAAGCAAGACTTTGTTAAAGTTATAAGCAAATGTTCTTCCAGTAACATTAACAGAACGTTTATTTGTCATTTATGGAATGTTTTTCAGAATCATTTTCATTTGAATGTTTTAAAATTAGGGCCTCACGGTGACGCAGTGGGTAGCACAATCGCCTCATAGCAAGAAGGTCGCTGGTTCGAGCCTCGGCCTGGTCAGTTGGCATTTCTGTGTGGAGTTTGCATGTTCTCCTCGTGTTGGCGTGGGTTTCCTCCGGGTGCTCCGGTTTCCCCCACAAGTCCAAAAACATGCGCTACAGGTTAATTGGGTAAGCTAAATTGTCCATAGTGTATGAGTGTGTATGGATGTTTCCCAGTGATGGGTTGCGGCTGGAAGGGCATCCGCTGCGTAAAACATGTGCTGGATAAGTTGGCGGTTCATTCCGCTGTGGCAACCCCAGATTAATAAAGGGACTAAGCCGAAAAGAAAATGAATGAATGAGTTTTAAAATTAACATATGGAACATTGTTATATGATACTTGGTTAACAGAAGTTGTTTAATCGTACAGATTTTAAAAAATTCTACGAATTATTTCCAGCTAAACAAATCGAGCAGCTCTTTACGCATGGACAGCTCTTCAGTCCAGCGCTCATTTCACCTGCTTTTAACCAGATAGTAGCTCAAATGTTGTTTAAAGCAGCTGATTGGTAAACCCAAGTGTCTTATTCTTTACATTGATGTGCGTGTGTATTAGGTTGGCTGGTAGTTGAGAGGTTTGTATTATAGATGTCCTTGAGATTGAGCATACTTGTTCAACAGTATTTACTCATGTTGAACAGTTAAACAATTTACAATCTATCAGGAAACGGGAAGGTTTTGTTAAAGTTATAAGCAAATGTTCTTGCAGTAACATTAACAGAACGTTTATTTGTCATTTATGGAATGTTTTTGGAAGCATTTTTATTTGAAAGTTCTTTGGGGGGGTTGAAACGTTCAGAGAACATTCCTGTAATGTTTGCGAAGTGATAAACCAACATTTGCGTAGACATTTATGGAACATTTTTGAGTTTTAAAATTGACATTTTGAATGTTTTGAGTACATTAATATACAACGTTTTCTTAGCTTGGTTAACATAACTTGTTTGAATGTACTGATTTAGAAAATTCTAGTTTTACAAATCGAGGAGCTCTTTACACATGGACAGCTCCTCAGTCCAGCGTTCATTAGACCAAACAGTCACTTAAATGTCGTTTAAAGCAGCTGATTGGCAGCTTTTTGTCTTATTCTTGTCAATGCTTGTCGATTACTGAGAAGTTGTAGGTTCAAATCCCAACATATGTGAAGTTTATTCATAAACTAATTTCGAGAGGAGCACGTGCTTATGATTTATAGCAGCTGGTCCCGCATTAGCTAATGCATGATCCACCAATCAGATGATTCCTAAATCAATATAAATAACCAGAGTATCTTACCTTAGCCATCTTCGTCTTGAAGAATCCCCCCTTCCACCCCTACTCCTCCCCTTTCCTTGACAGGGCAGCATGGAGGCCCAGTGGTTAGCACCGTTGCCTCACAGCAAGAATGTCACTAGCTCAAGCCTTTACCTTTACCAAAAACATGTAACATAGGTAAATTGACCAACCAAATCGACACCATAGACGAGCGATTAATTCAGCAATATTCTCTCCATAGTTATTCATAATTTGCATTTACCATTATTAAGCAGGGGAGTTCTCGAGACCTACCTAAGCTCAAACTCCCCTCTCGCCCTGCAACGGGAGGGAGCCCCGGGCTCGAGGATTTCATGAGCTCAGGGCTCTCTCCCGGGACAGCATGCGAAACACGCTTTATAATCAATCATCAGCTAAGGGCGAACTCTTGAAAGGCTCATTCTCAAAACGTAGCCCTATATACATTTCTGGAGATCGCGAATTATGTAGCCAGAGGTACGTATGGCTGAATTTTGTCTTTAAAATGAACGCTACGGGTGGTATGACTCCGTTCCTTTTCGTGCTTACCAGCTGACCGCTTACCTCTGTATGGAGGCTTTTCCGCTGTTACCAGTTTGTCCAGTGGCTCGCTGCGTACGCCGGAGGATTTGAAACGCAGAGCGGAGTTGACCGTGATGACGAGGTTCGAGTCCGGCAAATAACGGTTCTAGATAGCACGTAAGACAAAAACAAAAGCCAAAAAATAAAATAAACAAGTAAATAACAGGGTGAGAATGTGGTAAAGTCTGAAACGTGGTAAAAATCAGGTGCTTTTCTGGATTGCTTTTGAAAACACTGTCGGTTGGGTTTAGGGAAGGAGAGTGGGTCAGTCGATCGATCAGTCAGTCAGTCAGTCAATCAGTCGACAGCGGCCTCTGGTGGATTTACGTGAGAACAGCAGGCCCGTATGGCACTCGCAAGAGAAATCTGAGACCTCAAAAAGCGTACACAGCGGCCTCTGGTGGATTTGTGAAAACAAAAACTACAATAAAGAAGCTCCTGGGACGTATTTGGCGCTCTTCAGAAATGTATATAGGGGTACGTATTCAGAATGAGCCTGGGTTGTAAAATCCTTAGATGCCCTTGAGTTTCTGCTTCTTTTTTAATGTGAAAGTACAGATATTACAGAGCATACTTTCTTGAAAGGACAGATCAACAATAACATACACTTGCTAACTCGTTAAACAGTCTCTTGTTTAATAGGTTGTGTGTAATAGGTCGGCTGGTAACTGACAGGTTGTAGGTTCAAACCCTGAGATTATCCTTTAGTTTGAGTATACTTTCAACAGTATTCTTGCTGTCCCGATGAATATAATTGTCTAGCTATTGAGAAACGCTCTAGCAAGGTTTTGTCAAAGTTATAAAATGAACTTCCAGTATGTTCTTCCAGTAACATTAGCAGAATCTTCATTTTTTGGACACATTTTTATTTGAAAGTTCTTATAATGTTGTTGTTGTTACTTGTTTAAAGCATTCATTGAACATCCATGTAATGATAAAACACAACATTTGCATAGAGATTTTGAAACATTTAAGAAAAATTGACATTTTGACAGTGCCGGAAACATTCATAAATATTGTTTTCTTAAATGTTAACTGGGTTATTGTAAGTTGTTTGATGCCCTTGAGTTTGATTGCACTGATTTAGAAAATTCTAATAAGATTTCTTTTAGACAAATCAAGTCTTGGTGTCAACATACTGAACTAACTTGGAAAGTTTATTTAGGCCAATAGAGAACATTCATATAACAATCTCCAAAGACGAAATGTCTTTCATTGATCCAGTAACAAAACTTTGAATCATCTATAAAACATACTTGTGCTAGTTAGTCAATGTAAGGTGAAGCCTGTTAAATAGTTGAACCCACTGAACTACACTAAAAAATATTCGTAAATTAGCCGTTTTCCGTATTTTGTGATTCATGTTTTTATTTTTTAATTGTTGATCTATGCTTTTGAATTGCATTATGGGACCTTGATCTTTTTTCCAACAATTTTTTTTATGAACATTTGTAATAGTTTAAAGTGCTATATTGTCTGGTTGGTGTTGTATATTACACTGCAAAAACCTTGTAATAAAGTGCCAGTACATTTATTTTACAGACTTATTTCTCTATATATTATTTCTTATACATTATATTATTTCAAACTACTAAAATGTCAATAAAAGTCACTTTGTTAAACTGTAGAGTTGAATTTTCAACATCAAAAGTCGACAGAGCAGAGATCAACATCCCATAATGCAATTCACAACCGTAAATAAACAAAAAACACTTGTGAATCACAAAATATTGAAACTATTAATTAACAGATATATTTTACAGCGTAATTTTGGTTCTTTGTTTCTAATCTTAAGTAATAATGTGTTAACAGAACATAAATACTGTGAGTAAAACAGAATGTTCTCTTAATGTTTTGCTAAACATTTTAAATCATTTAGGATTTTAAAGATCAAGTGTTTTTCTAACACTGACTTATTATTTATACCTTATTCATACACTGTAAAAAATATTAGTTAATTAACAGTTTGTGTATTTTGTGATGTTTTCTTTTTATTTCTGGTTGTGACCTCTGCTCTGTTTGAAGTAATATAATGTATAAGAAATAATATATGTAATATACAACACCAACCCAGACAATATATCACTTTACACTATTAAAAATGTTCATAAAGTGTAGAATGTTTGATCTGAAATGTTTTTATTTGGATGGACATATTTAATTCAGAACAGAGCATTCAGATGTAGTCATTCAGAGAATACATTTAGCTTTCTGCATGTGTTAACATAAGGTGGATAAATATGTGTTGGAAATGTTGAAACTGTAATGCTGTATAAGCACTGATCGAATAACAATTTTCCCTTAAATAAGACCCATCACCTCAAGTAATTAGTGTACTGTAAATGACTATAGCAGCTAAATGAGTAATTAGTAGATCTGTGCACTCTGATCCCATCACAATGTGTGCTTAAAACTTCATTCATTCATTTTCCTTCGGCTTAGTCCCTTATTTATCAGTGGTCGCCAGAGCGGAATGAACCGCCAACTATTCCTGCATATGTTTTACGATGCCCTTCCAGCTGCAACCCAGTACTGGGAAACACCCATACACTCTCTCATTCACACTCATTCACACACATACACTACGGCCAATTTAGTTTATTCAATTCACCCACAGCGCATGTGTTTGGACTGTGGGGGAAACCAGAGCACCCGGAGGAAACCCACGCCAACACGGGGAGAACATGCAAACTCCACACAGAAACACCAACTGGCCCAGCCGGGACTCAAACCAGCAACCTTCTTGCTGTGAGGCGACAGTGCTAACCACTGAGCCACCGTGTCTTTATTTATTTATATTATTAGCCCCCTTTTTTATTTATTTTTTTCAATTTGCTACAGAACAAACCACTGTTGTTTAATGACTTGTCTAATTAACTTAACCTACCTAATTAACATAATTGACCTAGTTAAGCCTTTAAATTGCACTTTAAGCTGAATACAAGTATTTTCAATATAAGTAGTAAAATATTATCAACCAACATCATGGCAATGACAAAAAAAATTGTTTTTAGAAGTGAGATATTACAAGTATTCTGTTAAAAAATTTGCACTTGGGAAATGTATTAAAAAAAAATGTATCTATATAATTTTTATTTATTTATTTTATTCTTTATTAATATTATTATTATTATTATTATTTTTTACATTTTTATTAATTTAATTAAAAAACAAATAATAATAATACAATTTTATTTATTTATAAAAAAAACAAATGTAACTCCTAAAAGTCTTGTGATGACCCCCAGTAAGACTCCAGGGCTTTTAAACAGACATCATGCTTTTAATAGTAAGTGCAGGTACATGAATAATTAATAAATCCTCATATTTGTCCTTCATTCTGCAGTAGTTAAAGACTGAGCTGTTTTTTGTTTTTGTTTTTAAACTTTACCTGTTCTGGATCATCCATAAGCACGACTGAAGCCAATATTTACTGAAGCAGTGTACATGCGCGTATGTGTGTGTGTACTGGCTTTGGTAGTTTACAAGGACATTTTTTGTACAATGACATTGGCATGACATTAGTAGTCTATTAAGCTTGGTTTGTAAGGACTTACCTGATGTCCCTGAAATTCGAAATCCTTAAAAATCATACTTAATAGTGTTTTTTGCCATGAGAGTTGGGTTTAGGGGGCGGCATGGTGGCTCAGTGGTTAGCACTGTCGCCTCACAGCAAGAAGGTCGCTGGTTCAAGTCCCAGCTGGGCCAGTTGGCATTTGAGTTTGCATGTTCTCCCCGTGTTGGCGTGGGTTTCCTCCGGGTGCTCCGGTTTCCCCCACAGTCCAAACACATGCGCTATAGACCATTTCAATGTGGCGGTGTCACTGGCCCATGAACATTTCCTGCTTGCTACCAAACTATTTCATAACAGTAACAAAAGGTAATTTAATCATATCTTAATGTTAAAGCAGCTGCCATGACATTATTTATCAATATATGGACCTTTTTGGAGTCTTGGAAACTATGGACATTCAAAATATAATACAGGAAATACATTAGGACCATTGTTATTGTTTACATCCCTCAAAATGGTCTATAGGTGAATTGGGTGAACTAAATTGGCCGTAGTGTATGAGTGTGTGTGAATGAGAGTGTATGTTTCCCAGTACTGGGCATCCGCTGCGTAAAACGTATGCTGGAATAGTCGGCGGTAGGGGCTGCAAGATTCTGGCTAAAATGAGAATCACGATTGTTTTTGCTTAAAATCAAGATGACGATTTTGTCACGATTCTGTAGATGTAAAATAAAGGTTAATATGAGTAGGCTGTTATTATTTCTCAAACATATGGTAAAACAACAATAATACTATTATGTGTAGGTCTACTGTTTGTTAAAATGCTAAGGTTTGTATAGACTTGGAATAGTGGACATGAACAGACTTTTTAAATATGTCCTGATTGTTAATTCACAGTAAAGTGATGGCATCAAAATACAACTATTCATAATTCTGAAGTTGAATTATTGTGTTTGAGACATATGTTTGTCATTTGTCATTGACAACATTATTAGACAATTTTTTTCACTGGTAAAATGAGACATTTGTCATTATCAGATTGCCTCTTGCATTATATTCAACATTATATAGGCTAGAGTAGTTATACTGAACCAGTCAACATTTATTTTCATGCACAACACTGTGTTCGCTATGAAAGAAAAAACATATCAAATGCTTGTCGTATTCATAACTTTAAAATGCGATATGATCATTTAAAGGATGTACGCGCCGGTTTCACTTTCACTTCCGAGTGCGGCTCATGGCTGCCGTCACTATGAGAAAAAAACACACACATACAAACGGCTACCAAAGGATCGCTTGGTGCAACAAACTGAACAACTTTGCATTGATTGCATCAATCAACTTTACCAGATGTTATTTACATCCTATGCAGGTTCTGTTCACTAAAGTAGGCATCATTGGCAGGCACGCGCCCGTCCTCTCGGTAGTAAACAAACAGCACGCGGTCAGCTCACATTTGATTTCGTGGCCCCAAATACATCATTACATTAAGACAGAAATGACTTTTTTGGGTGAATTATACCTTATAAATACAGTATGTGACACTTTTAACGCCATTTGGAGGTGTCCATGTTGCTGTGAAGACTTTTGCGTCCGCCTTTGCGCTTCTCTACTGACTGTGAAAATATAATTGGCTGAATAGTAGAAAAGCAGAATTAAGATCACGTGTAGGGTCGAATCGAGATCGTGATCTTTTTTCGATTAATCGTGCAGCCCTAGTTGGCGGTTCATTCCACTGTTGCGACCTTTGATAAATAAGGGACTAAGCCGAAGGAAAATAAATGAATGAATGAGTTGGGTTTAGATGTGGGGTAGGACCATATACTAAGTGGTTTTTACTGTATAAAATACATTATGCCTGTGAAGAGTCTCTGTAAACCACCAATACCATCATGTGTGTGTGTGTGTGTGTGTGTGTTTGCAGACTGTTGCAGTGAGTGTATGAAGTTGCACGATTGCAGTCTCTGACCCAGTTCACTAGAGCATTTTTTCCCCCAGAACCACACATTGCATCACCATCCGCCTCATATTTCTGCATGTAACTGCGTGTTTGCGTGCAGCATTACGCACTAGCCCCCTCCGCATGCTTTTCCCTTCAGCCGACGGTTTAAAGTCTCGCACCTTACAGTAGCAGTTTCTGCATTTATAGCTCATAATCCTGCTGCTCTTATGAATCTTTTATGCTTGCGATGCCAGATGAAGGAGCTTGTTTCTTAATCGCGTCTTTGGTAGTTTTGGTTTAAACGCAGGCTTGTGTTTTTTTGAGCTGATAATAACCGATGCTGGCGTTCGGTCTGATGTGGTTTTAACAGGAGCTGCTGCAGAGATGAGATGCCTTTGATTGATATGGCTTGAATATGATAGACTAGCACTCATATTTTAGCCCTGAGATATATACGTACAGTATATGAATTATTGAATTTATTTTATTTTTCTAATATTTCCCAAATGATGTTTCACAGAGCAAGGAATTTTTCACAGTATTTCCTATAATATTTTTTCTTCTGGAGAAAGTCTTATTTGTTCTATTTCAGCTAGAATAAAAGCAGTTTAAAAATTTTTAAAAACCATTTAAGGGTCAATATTATTAGCCCCCTTAACCCTCCTGTTACCCTAAAATTTGCTAACACCTTTTTTCCACTGAGGTCAGTTTGACCCCAGCAATTTAAAACCTCCAGATTATGATTTTGTGAAAAATAATCATGAATAATTCTGAAAATAATAACAATTTCTTTTAGCAAGGACTGGAACACAATTATGCATTGGGTCAATTTGACACCAAGAAAGCAAACATGGTTTGCTGGGCATGTATTGTCTAAAGGGACAGCGGCCACGAATTGGAACCAGACCTTCATTCACAGTGATGTGGGGGCCTGGATTGTTAAGAAATGATTTTTATTTTTATTATACTTAACATAAAAGTTTAGTGCATACTATAAAATCATAGCATGTTTTAGTGACCTCAGTATCAACCAAAACAAATATGTGTAATTGTTTGATATTTCTTATGTTTTATACAGCTAAAAGATCCTGGACCCAAAGAACACCGATGTGACAAAATGTGTACAGGGCATTGAAAAAAAGAATGTCATGTTAATTTTATGTTTACCAAGATTTCCCCATTGAATTAGGGAAAGTCGCTCAATCTGGAGCAAAAAAAAAAACAATGTCAATTATATATGTACATATGTTTAACATTGAATGGGGTCAAATTGATCCCAAGGATAATAGGAGGGTTAAGCACTATTTGTTTTCGATCGTCTACAGAACAAACCACTGTTATACAATGACTTGCCTAATTACCCTAACTTGCCTAATTAACCTAGTTAAGCCTTTAAATGTCACTTTAAGCTGAATACTAGTATCCTGAAAAATATCTAGTCAAATATTATGTACTGTCATCATGGCAAAGATAAAAGAAATCAGTTATTAGAAATGAATTATTAAAACTATTATAATTAGAAATGTGTTGAAAAAAATCTTCAGCGGGGCTAATAATTCTGACTTCAACTGTATATGGTCAAATATTTGAAAACAGATACCCTGTTGTGTGCATACACTGCTGTTGTGTGTGTGTGTGTATATATCAGGTTCAGCTGAGGAAGTGGCTTGAGCTTGTATTACAGGAATTTGTTTGCATATATAGAAAATCTATGGCCTTTTTCCAGCTTGACTCACTGTAGAAATTGGTTTATCAGCATATTTGGGGATTATGATGTGCTTTATATTCTCTTTTGAGTATTTTAGATGAAACTGAGATACATGATTGTCCAGTTCATCATTGCTGTACATCTATATACTGTGTGTTTATATATGTATATATATACATATATATATATTTATATATATATATAAATATATATATAATGGAAGCTAACGGGAACATTATTACTTTTTTATATAAAACATGTTTTATATGGAAATACAAATACATACACAAACACACACAACAAAAATACAAATGCACATGACAAACAATAAACAGATACAAATGCACAACATACACACACACACACACACACACACACACACACACACAAACACACAATGAACAAATACAAATGCACATGACAAACACATAAATACACAAACATACACACCAAACATGCAAACACATGCACACAACTACACAAACACACTTACACACGTGCAAAAAAACACACAAATGCACAAACTCACAAGCACACAATAAACATACACACAAACAACAAACACACAACAAAGGCACACATACAACAAACATACAAATGCACATGACAAACATACACACAACAAACACCTGCAAATGTACACACACAACAAATGCATACAGCAAACTCACAAATGCACAAACACAGAGCACACAACAAACATACTCACACCACAAATCCACAAAAGAGTGTATGGGTGTTTCCTAATATTGGGTGGTGGCTGGAAGGGCATAAAACATATGCTGGAATAGTTGGCGGTTCATTCCACTGTGGCGACCCCTGAAATAGAGACTAAGCCGAAGGAAAATGAATGAATGAATGAATTTGCATAACTCTGCATAAATAAAAACGAAAAAACAGGGGTGTTGAAAATTTGAACATTCAAATCTAACATTCTGTTTATGTTTTAAGAGCGACTGAATGAAATGTTCCTCTAATGTTCACATAATCAAGTATAAAACATTAATACATTTATATAAAAAAGATTGACATGTTGCTGGATGTTTTAAAATAATGCTGTAAATCATGTAGATGCACAATGGCGCTCTGCTGGCGTATAGATCTAGACATTACTGAGCGCTGGAGGATTCATCTCCATTGTCCAGATGTGAGTCGCGGGTCAATAATAGCCCACAGTTCATTCACCATGTTGTCAGCCAAGCTTTACTGTATCACTGTGTGCGTGCGTGCGTGCGTGCGTGGACATTACCATGCGTGTAGCTGCATATACATCACACT
>CAIGQV010000641.1:2239512-2273804 GCA_903798115.1 Danio jaintianensis | reverse complement strand
ACACACAAACAAACACTCACACACAACAAACACACACAGACACACAACACGCTATCCCATGCACACAAACACAAACATGACAAACAAACACACACAACAAACATCGCACGTGCAAACACATGGACACACACACATACAAACACACACAACACACAATCACATGCATACAAACACACACATGACGAACAAACACACGCAGAAAACACACACAGTTACAGAACACACAATCACTTGCACACAAACACACACAACAAACAGCCACACAACAAACACTGCACATGCAAACACAGACACAAACACTCACACACATGACAAAACCACACTCAAATAACACACACTGCACATGCAAAAAAATACTCACACACATACAAACTCACACAACACACAATCACATGTGTACAAACACACACACCACAAACAAACACACAGTCACAAAACACACAATCACATTCACACAAACACACACACGACAAACAGTCACACAACAAACACTGCACATGCAAACAAAGACACAAACAGTCACACACAACGAACATGCACACACACACACCACACATGACAAAACCACAATCAAATAACACACACTGCACATGCAAAAACATACTCATGCACACGCACACACACACACACAAACTCACACAATCACATGCATACAAACACACACGACAAACAAACACAGACACACAACACGCAATCGCATGCACACAAACATGACAAACAAACACTGCTTGCACAAACACATGGACACACACTACTAACACACACACAGACACACAACACGCACACAAACGACAAACAAACACTCACAACAAACACTGCACATGCAAACACATGGATACACACACAGCTAACACACACACACACCACACTCACTCACACACACAACATGCACATAAACACACACACGACAATCACATGGATGCAAACACTGTCACACAACAAACACATGCACACTGCACACGCACAACAAAACCACACTCAAATAACACACTGCACACACAACCACATGTACACAAACACTAACTCACAACAGACACACATGACATACACAAATGACAAACACACTCACACTACACACACTGCACACGCAAACACATGCACACAAACAAATATGTAAACACACACACACAAACTCACACAACACATACTACACATACACACTCATGTGTGCACACTATCACATGACAAACACACACATAACAAACACACCGTAAAAACACACACACTGCACAAGCAAACCCACACATGACAAACACACAAATACTGGCATACAAACATGGACACACGACACACACATATGACAAACACACAAAACACACTACACAACACATGGACACACACACAAGCATGTACACGAACATACACATGACAAATGCACACACACAAAATGCAATCACATGCATATAAATACACGCATTACAAACGCACACACACAATGCAATTATAAACACACAAACACACTTACACACATGCACACAAACAGTCACACACTGCACACATGCACACACACACTGCATACACTAACATATGCACACAAACACATACTGCATGCGCCAACACATGCACACACACAGACACACACACACTGAGTGCACTGTCTCTAATTCAGTTGCTGTGCCTCTTGAAGGTTATTGAGCAGGAATCCTCTGTGTGCTTCATCAAGCCTCACGCAGAGATCAATCCTCATCTCCTCCACATTATGTCTGAACTGTAACTCATACCTGAGGGAGGAGTCAATACTTTAACCCTCATACTGACCCATTAGGAAGGAACTTCATACACAAATACACCTCACTGAACATCTACACATACACTGTAAAAAATCTAATGACAAAATGTCAGGACAACAACTATTTTTATGTTGCTTTAACTTCTTTTATTTTTTTAAAGTTATACAAAGTTTAACTTAATATCTGTAGTCAGTTTGATTGATGTAAGTTGAGATGACTAGAAAAGTTCATTTAATTCAACTAAAACATTTAAGACAACAAGATTTTTTTACAGTGTAGACATCACCTATATACTATATAACTGCAGGTTAACTATGTTTATATATGAATCGAGAAACAGTTTGTGCTTTTACGCCTCTAAATAATATTTTCTCTGTGAAGTCGTAAACACCACAATGCTTTTCGGTTCCTCTTATGTGATTGGATGTTTTGAGCACGTTATTTTTTTCTGTAAACTGGTAACAGCCAGTACAGCGACAAGGCGGCAACATCAAATTATAAGGCTAAAAGAAAACCTCTGTTTCTAACGTCTTGAAAGCAGACGTTTACGTGGGTACAACACGATGAAGAGTGATGTTTTGCACAGTTTGCCGTCAGTTTGGCAAGTCAGCCACTTTTTGTTAAATCATTTACAACTGCAATAAAATACCTGCACATTTTCCATACTGCTCTTTTTGTTTGCATAACACTTAGATTTTTACTCATTCTACATTTATTAACATTTGAAATATATCTAAATTCTAGATTCACAGACGTTATTTTTGACACAATATTTAAAATATGTGGATAAGAAATGGCTATTAACTTTTTTTTTTTTTGGTCGGGCCAGTGAAAATTTTGAACCCTGATTACTAACTAATATAATTCCTTACATTTATATAGCGCTTTTTCTTGACACTCAAAGCGCTTTACATATCAGGGGGAATCTCCTCATCCTTCACCAGTGTGCAGCATCCACTTGGATGACGCAACGGCAGCCATATTGCGCCAGACCACACACCACACACCAGCTGATTGGTGGGGAGGAGACAGAGTGATGAAGCCAATTATGATATGGGGATGATTAGGAGGCCATGATGGACAGAGGCCAGTGGGCAAATTTGGCCAGGATGCTGGGGTTAAACCCCTACTCTTTTTCGAAGGACATCCTGGGATTTTTAACGACCACAGAGAGTCAGGACCTCAGTTTAACGTCTCATCCGAAAGACGGTGCTCACTGAGCCAGTAAAGAGTCCCCTTCACTATACTGGGGCGTTAGGACCCACACAGACCGCAGGTTGAGCGCCCCCTGCTGGTCTCACTAACATCAAAATACATTTTTTTCCCAGTCATTTTTAAAGCAATTGAACCATTTAAAAATCGTACGTCTTTTGTTTTTTGTCTTTTGTGGTATTTATGGAGCATCATTAGGTGTCAACAATACTTAAAATATTATAATATTACATATTAAAATGTTATTGTAAAATACTTGCAATGACACCATTATAAATGTCAATAAACCTTTGTAAAATATATTTACAGTAGGCCTTAAATCTCACTCTTGAGACTGAATTTGTGGATAAACATAAATATGTAAACCTTCAGACAAATCAATTCACCAAAGTTCACCTGAAAGTGAATGTTAATTTACTTTAAAAACATTTAGAGCGTTATTTATCATAATTTCATGATTTTTCATTAGATATTAATATGCAGATTTTAAAAATGTGAATGAGTTTGAGCATCTTGAGCACTTTGAATCATGAGCTATAAATAAATATGTTTCCATTAATTACAAAGGATAGGTCGCTGGTTTGAGCCCCGGCTGGGTCAGTTGGCATTTCTGTGTGGAGTTTGCATGTTCTCCTCGTGTTGGCGTGGGTTTCTTCCGGGTGCTCCGGGTTTCCCCCACAGTCCAAACACATGTGCTGTAGGTGAATTGGGTAAGCTAAATTATCCGTAGTGTATGTATGTGTATGTGTGTATGTCCTGGTCCTCCAGGTTGGGGGGTGAGCGTTGGGCTAATGACCCACCTTGTAAAAATTAGATGTTACGAAACACCAATATGGTGCGGCTAAATATCAACTTCGATATAAACGGCCCTGGTAGTAAGTAAGTAATTACAAAGGATAATATTGTTAATAGGTTGTTAATAGGTTAATATTGGAAATACTCTGATCTTTTTCTGATAGTTTTGTCATCAGTATTTAAAAAAAGAAACATATTTTTTCTTATTGGTGTGGTTCATGTGTAATTAAACATGTCTGTGTGTGTGTGTGTGTGTGTGTGTGTGTGTGGGAAAAGTACAAGTGAATCGCGCTTTTTGTGGCTTCATTTCAAGTGACATATTGCTGGAGAAAAGCAGAGATTTACAGTCTTATTGGACACCTGCTTGAGATCTGCTTTCCACATACAGCAGACAGAACTGGCACATGCACAAAAACACTCAAAAATAGAGCTCCTGCATCCATTATACAGACAGAAAGAATTTACTTTACTTTATAGTCACTTTTTTCTATAATATTTGATGTGCAGACATTTTTATTTTTGTTTTCATTCATTCATTCATTTTCTTTTCGGTATGCGGAATGAACCGCCAACTTATCCAGCATATGTTTTACATAGCGGATGCCCTTCCAGCTGCAACCCATCACTGGGAAACATCCATACACTCTCATTCACACACACACACACACATACACTACAGCCAATGTAGTTTATTCAATTCACCTATACCGCATGTCTTTGGACTTGTGGGGGAAACCGGAGCACCTGGAGGAAACCCACGCCAACACAGGGAGAACATGCAAACTCCACACAGAAATGCCAACTGACCCAGTCGGGACTCGAACCACCAACCTTCTTGCTGTGATGCCACTGTGCCGCCCTATTTCAGTTTTTGATTTTTAGAATTTATAAGTTTTAATATTCAAGTATATAAACCATAATATTTAATGTATTTTGTTTCAATTTTAGTTTTTATTTTTATTACTCAAGTTTATTTATTTATAAATTAGTTAAGGCAGCAGTAAGTTTTAAACTTTAAGTTTTTCACATTTTATTTTATTTTATATATTTTTTATATCATTTTGTTTTATTTTTAACTGCCAAATGTTTTTGTGTAGTGATTTAACTCAAATTATGATTTTTTTGTAAGAAATCTGTCACCAAGCCAACATTTTTGATTTTCTAATTTTAAGTTTTTCATTTATTATAATTATGCATTCTTTATTATATTTATTTTATTTTTATTGTTTTAATTAATTGTATTTTAATGTTATTTTATATTCTATTTAACTATATTTATTCATATATTGTATACTTGCTTTTATTTTAATTTTTAGAATTTATAAGTTTTAATATACAAGTATATTTCACATAATATTTACTGTATTTTATTTTTTATTTGATTTGATTACTTAAGTTTATTTATTTATAAGTTAAGCCAGCATTTAAAGTTTTAAACTTTATTTAAGCTAATGTTTGATTTTAAGACTTTTATATTTTATTTTATTTTATTTATTTATTTTATATTATTTTGTTTTATTTTTAACTGCCAAATGTTTTTGTGTAGTGATTTAACTCAAATTATAATTTTTTTGTAAGGAATCTGTTACCAAGCCAACATTTTTGATTTTCTTATTTTAAGTTTTTCATTTATTATAATTATGCATTCTATATTATTCATTTTCCTTCGGCTTAGTCCCTTATTCATCAGGGGCATGAACCGCCAACTATTCCGGCATATGTTTTACACTACTGGGAAACACCCATACACACTCATTCACACACATACACTACGGCCAATTTAGTTTATTCAATTCACCTATAGCGCATGTGTTTGGACTGTGGGGGAAACCGGAGCACCCGGAGGAAACCCACACCAACACGGGGAGCAAACATGCAAACTCCACACAGAAATGACAACTGGCCCAGCCGGGACTCGAACCAGCGACCTTCTTGCTGTGAGGTGACAGTGCTAACCACTGAGCCACCGTGTCGCCCCGCATTCTATATTATATTTATTTTATTTTTATTGTTTTAATTCATTTTATTTTAATGTTATGTTATATTCTATTTTGCTATATTTATTCATATATTGTACTTGCTTTTATTCGAATTTTCAGTTTTCATTTTCAAGTTTCATTTGTAGTTATACATATATAACTATATATATATATATATATATATATATATATATATATATATATATATATAAAACAGTATAAAAGGAAGATTGAAGTACATCAGCTTTTTAAACCAAATTGAATATGAGGTAACTGTTCAAAATAAAAATGTATATACCAAAAAATTTAAAAATATACCAAAATGTATCAAAAATATGTAATTCCAAAAGGATCTGTTGGTTGTGTTATGAGCTAGTGGTCTGAATTATGTATCATGTATTACAGTAATCTCAGTGCAGTGTGTATGTACTGTACATTGAGTCCTGCTTTCTAATGCTGATCTCAGAACTGCTCTAATTTTGCAGGGTTTTTTCTTTGACCCATTATAACACTCAAACATTCATCAAACATGTAAGGAATAATTGATGATGGGCCATTGAATTAACAAGCAATAACACACACCCAAGATTTTTCTAAGAATTCAATGTACCAATTCAATGGAGTCAATTATTGTGGCTTATACCACAGTTCCCACACCTAAAGACACTGTTCAGATGTTGTATTTCAGATTATTTGTCAGGTTTTTGTCCTTAAACTTCTCCTCTGTGTAAGACTAGTTTCTTACACATCTCATCCTAAGCCTTCAGTTGTGTTTTGATGTGATTTTTGACTGTTTTTGCTGTGAAATAACTGAAATCATTCAGAGTAGTGATATGAGTCTGTAATGTGCTCAAAACCTGCCGGAACTACTTTAGCTGTACATTTATCTGAAAATAACGGCACACTTTAGAATGTTCATCAGCCAATCAGAATCAAGCATACATGTACTATATGCATACATTACGGATTATTTACACAGAATGCATTTTTCGAGTATATTTCCATTGTTTTTCATGTTTAACGGATGTGCGTGACCGTTATGCTTACGTCTAATGTCTTTGCAGCACATTAGCACTGTGTTTTTAAGATGCCATGTTAAGTTAAAAGACTTTTACCAATTTTACACGCGGCACTACTCATCAATGTCAGTTTCAAATCAGTGGACCAATCAGAAGAACACGGAGGCGGGGCAAGAGTTGCGAGCTTATGTTTACAGTAGCAAGTTTGCATGATTTTTGTTTGACGGCAACACACAGTAAAAATCAATGTCCCATGATGCAATTCACAACCCTAAATAAACAGAAAACACCTGTAAATCATGAAATATTGAAACTACTTAACGAATATTTTTGACAGCAGCATCTATGGTGAAGGAGTTTGGTTTTAAAAAGCATTGCTGAGCGCACCATCTCAGATTTTTTTAACGCAAAGACGCATTCTCTGTGAGTGTCCCCTAATCATACATCACTTCACACCACACATTTGTGCAGTTTTAAATGTGTCAAGGCCAGAGAAACAGAGAAAAGTGCCTGTAAAGTTCATTTTGATTGATCTGATGTCAATTTACACTCCATTTTCTCTGAATCTCAGTACTGTTGAGTCAGACCCGACTGTCACTGAACTGATCATAGACTACAAGACACATTTAGTCATTACTCCTTGGGACAAAAGCATAGTGTCTCCGTTTCACATTAACCCTTTCATGCATGAATTATGAAAAATTGTTTTTTTTTTTTTTATTTTTTATAACTTTAATATGACACTAAAATAATAATAACAGTAGTTATATATCTTCACTCTCTGCTTCACTGTCTGTCTCAGAGCTGCTATTTTCTGGCACATACTCATCACTGCTGTTACTGTCACTGCCACTGTCCTCTGGAATATTCTGTACTGACTTCTTGACCTATTCTGTCCCTGTTTAGAAGGAAAAATGCTAATTTGTTTCCATATGAATGTGTAAAATTGCCATTTAAAGGGACAGTTCACCCAAAAATGAAAGTTCACTTACTATTTATTTACTCACCCTCAAGTGCTTATAAACCTTTATGAGTTTCTTTGTAAAAAATGAATGAAGCATGATGATATTGTATGGTTTGTTTTTCAAAGAACTCTTGCTATGTTCACCAAGGCATTTATAGAATTGAATACAATTTAATATAAAAAACATATAAAAAATATTTTAAAATAATAAAGTTTTTTTTTATTTTTATAAAATGCAAATATGATTAGAACCAAGGCATTTATAGTATTAAAATTAAATGTTTTAAAAATATATAAAAAAGTATTTAAAAAAAAAATACAAAATGTTATTAAAATTCTTGTTATATTCCCCAAGGCATGTACAGTGTAACACTATGAGTCAGGTGACAAGGGAGGTGAGGGTCCAAACGCAGTTTATTTACAGCTTAGTCAGGCAGGCAATGGTCAAATGGTATCATGAGGGTAATCCAAAAGCGTAGTCGTGGTCACAGGCAGAGGTCGGTGCAGGCGGCAAACAGGATAAACAATGAACAAAACAAGGGTCAGGAAACACATCAAGACTGGACTAGGAAACGCTTTACAGGAAAACATACAACAAGAGTCAGCAATGAGTGTGTGTGAGGTAAATATATAGTCCATGTAACCAGTCTATGATTTGTTTCCGGCTGTGTGTGTGCAATCAGGGAGAGAACTGGAACTGGTGTGTGTGTGAGGTGCATGATGAAATCTGAAGTGCAGTTCTGTGACAGATTTGTAGTTTTCAGCAATCTGCAACTGCTATATCGCTGGTGATTGTGACATAGACTTTAATTTTATAAAATGTTATATTATAAAATATATATTATAATATGTTTTAAATATTAATAAAATACAAAATTGTATTAGAACTCTTATGTTCACCCATCAAAGGGTTTTTAGAATTTTAATACATTTTACACAAATTTAAAAATAAATAAAAGAATAAATGTATAATAAAAGTATTTTAAAATAAAATACACAATATTGTTAGAACTTTTGTTATGTTCACCAAGACATTTATAGAATTTAATCAAATTTAATATTAAAATACAAACATTATATATATATATATATATATATATATATATATATAATATCTTTTAATAATAAAAGTATTTTAATGAAATACAAAATATTATTAGAACTCAATGTAATTTTCTTTTTGAATTTTCAGCACCATCATTCATTCATTCATTTTCTTTTCAGCTTAGTCCCTTTATTAATCAGGGGTTGCCACAGCGGAATGAACCGCCAACTTATCCAGCATATGTTTTATGCAGCGGATGCCCTTCCAGCCGCAACCCATCACTGGGAAACATCCATACACACTCATTCACACACATGCACTACGGACAATTTAGCTTACCCAATTCACCTATACCGCATGTCTTTGGACTTGTGGGGGAAACCGGAGCACCCGGAGGAAACCCACGTGAACATGGGGAAAACATGCAAACTCCACACAGAAACGCCAACTGACCCAGCCAAGGCTCGAACCAGCGACCTTCTTGCTGTTAGGCGATTGTGCTACCCACTGCGCCACCGCGTCGCCCAGCACCATCATTAAATCTACAATTTCACATGATCTTCAGAAACCATTTTAATATGCTGAATTAATATCAGTCAAATGTTGAAAACAGTTTGCACCCCAGGTTGTTTTTGAAAACCATGAAACATTGAATTGTCATGATTTGAGATCAGATTTTCCCCCCCTTAATTTAATATGCCCTTGCTATTAAATTGTTAATTGAACAGTTCTTTAGAAAACTAACATGGTAGATTCCATAAACTCCTCTTTCTCTCCTGTGGATGAAGATATAATGTAATATAATACAATATAATTCTGTGTGGAGTTTGCATGTTCTCCCCGTGTTGGCGTGGGTTTCCTCCGGGTGCTCCGGTTTCCCCCACAGTCCAAAGACATGTGCTATAGGTGAACTGGGTAAACAAAATTGGCCATAGTGTATGAGTTTGTGTGTGTGAATGTGAGAGTGTATGGGTGTTTCACAGTACTGGGTTGCAGCTGGAAGGGCATCTACTGCGTAAAACATATGCTGGAATAGTTGGCAGTTCTTTCCGTTGTGGCGACCCCTGATAAATAAGGGACTAAGCCTAAGGAAAATGAATGAATGATATAATTTAATGGATATAATGAAGAACGGCTGACGAAGCTGATGGTCCTCCACTGATGTTGATCTGAGCTTCACCTGTTCAGCATGGAGAGCTGGAAACACTGGCGCCCGCATCTATCAATATTTTACTCTCAGTCTTGACGTGGCTTGAGAGGATGAGCAGAGGAACAGCTCTTATGTGACGCGTTTGGAGTTGGCGTCTCCCAGAGGTCTTGCATTCGGGCTCCTGGATGCTTAATTGACAAAGACAAGTATACAGTCACGTCCCTCAGCCGATTTACACAGCTGTCCCTCCACATTCCTCCTGATGGCCTCCAAGGGCATGTCCCACTCTCGGGTTCACAAGCGCACTTTATTTCTCTTCACATGTGTCTTCATGTACAGTTTATTGCGTGTGGAAAAGTTTGGAATAATTTAGTTTTTTTTTTTTAAAGAGGACCTATTATGCTTCTTTTTACAAGGTGTAAAATAAGTCTCTGATGTCCCTAGAGTGTGTATGTGAAGTTTCAGCTCAAAATACCCCACAAATAATGTTTTATAACTCTATGAAACTGTCCCATTTTAGATCCAAATTGGGCTGTTTTGGTGACTGTCGCTTTAAATTCAAATTAGATTTTCAAAAAAGGGCGGAGCTACAAACGCCTGTGTGTCAGCATAGTAGCATATTCAAAAACAGGACTAATGTTATCTGTGTGGAAAAACTGAAAATGTGAAAAGAAGTGTCTCAGAGTGCATCAGTCTATGGAGACTCCAGTGTTCATTTGTGCATTCGAAAACTCCACATTTATAATCCTTTTAGTGGCTGGCATTACCTTCAACGCAAAAACTCTAATGACAGATGGCTGCTTCTCACTCAGGGCTGTTTATGCTAATGAGGGCGAGATTGTCACTAATGGCCTTAGCTTTTCCCCTCTGATAACACGTACAATTAATAAATTTTTACCATTGCAGGCTGGCTACATTCACAGATTGTTGACAAACAACTCTTTAAATCCTTTATAAAAGTGTTTTTTTTCATAATAGGGTCCCTTTAAAGGGATCTTTTTTGTACACTTTCAGCCTACTATATTTCATAATGTTGCTGTTGTTTGAGTTTGACAAAGATTGGCAAAGATATAAAACACTAAATCACTCAAGCAGGATATTACTGAAATCAGTAACAGTTTCTGAATGAACATCAAACTCCTCTGTTTTAGTTTTTAAGGTGCTGTATGTGAGTTTTTGACTCAATACCATAATATGTTTGCAGGTATTAAAGAAACAGTGAACATACTTGTTTATCTGAAAAGCAATGCTGAAGTCAGTTATTCTCCTGTGGAATGTGCATTCCGTGTTGGAATGTCTGTCTTTGTTTTGGTCTCTATAACCAGCCCACTGCCAGTTTACCCAATTGTATTTCAGCACCTTGGGTTGTGTTGATGGAAAACGGCGTATTTAATTTTCAACTTAATTTGCCTGTTTAAATTCAGCCCATATAAATTTCTTGCAACCACTTACCTTTAAAAGAATTTAGTAAATCCAGAGAATCATTTGTTTCAGTGTGTGACACTGAAGAGTGGATTAATGATGCTGAAAACTCAGAAATGCATTGCATTTTAACATACTGACACATGAAAACACTATTTGTATTAATATTTCAGAATAATATCGATTTTTCTGTATTTGTCATCAATTAAATCAAGCCTTGCTGAGCAGAAGAGATGACTTTCAAAAAGTTGAATTACTCCAAACTTCTAGTGTATTGGAGAACGGCTCACATGAACTATCCTGTGACTCTTGAGACATTGATTGATTGGCGCCATGGCTTTGACACACACATTGTTTCAGTTTTCCCTGACACAGGTGTGTGTGTATGTCAATGAGTCAATGTCTTTAGTTTCATGTCTGTCCCACGGGGAGCCCTAGCTCAGGCCTGCTGGGTAATTTCATCTCAGTGATAATTGGAACTTCCTGTGGTGATGAGATCATATCCTGCTGAGCCACATCAGAGCGGCAGCATCACACCCTGGTGTCTGACAACACACACACACACACACACACACACACACACAAATAGAGAGATGCTGCACGTCTACATATGAGGACAGTCCTTCACTAATGTGATATCAGAAATGTTTAACAGTTGTTCTGTTTCTCACTTGAGGTGTGTGTGTGGATTGAGACTCTGATGAACATTGCTGAACTCCTAAATGATGGCCAAGATGATGCTAATGCTTTTCTAATAACTGACAGCAGTATTTTTAGCCATCTTTGTGGAAAAAGCTTGTTTTATCAGCTGATATTTTTATATAGCATATTTTTCTATGCTAATAATAGGGGTGTGTCGATACACTGAAGTCATGGTTCAGTACTGTACATCGGTTTTGGGCTCATGGATACGGGTATACGGTACAACAGAAATAGTAATAAATCTCCAGTGCTTGCTTTTTCTGTTTATTTTGAACAGACTGAAGTGTTTTGTCACAATCAGCTACAGAACCGAAGAGCTTCTTGTGATGCAAAATTTACACAATAATGAAAAATTAAACTTTATAATTCAGGGTATCCACGGGGTCTTAAAATTATTAAAATATCTTGAATCTCAAGTCTTAAAAAGTCTTAAATCTACTGTATTATTCTGTTGTAGGTCTTAAATCGTTTTTAACAGGTCTTAATTTTCCTTTGTTTATGTAAAGCTACCCAATCTGGCCATTAATGTGTGTGTGTATTTTATGTAGCGCATTTTTCATGTATGGCCATACACCCAAAGCGCTTCACAATCATGAGGGGGGTCTCTCCACACCACCACCACTTGGATGATGCGACAACGGCGCCAGTGCGCTCACCACACACCAGCTATTGGTGGAGTGGAGAGACAGTGATAGGGCCAATATAGTGGATGGGGATGATTGGGAGGCCATGATGGGTAAGGGCCGATGGAGGGAATTTGGCCAGGACACCGGGGTTACACCCCTACTCTTTACGAGAAGTGATATGGGATTTTTAATGAGCACAGGGAGTCAGGACCTCGGTTTAACATTTCACCCGAAAGACAGCGCTCACTCACAGTATAGTGTCCCCTTCACTATACTGGGCCATTAGGACTCACACAGACCACAGGTTGAGCGCCCCCTGCTGGCCTCACTAACACCACTTTCAACAACAACCCAGTTTTCCCATGTGGTCTCCCATCCAGGTACTGACCAGGCTCAGCCCTGCTTAGCTTCAGTGAGTAACTGGTCTTAACAGGGTGATATGGCTATGACATTAACACCCATACAATCACCAACAATCCATCTCAATAAAACTTTTTATTTAAAAATTGCATTTAATTACTTTCCTTACAGTAACATTTATATGTATATATATATATATGTTTCTTTATTTAACCAGATAAAAAACCCATTGAGATCAAGATCTCATTTACAAGGGTGACCTGGCCAAAAGGTCTGCAACACACGACTTATGGATGGTTTGCAGTGTGGGGGAAACTGGAGCACCCAGAGGAAACCCACACCAACACGGGGAGAACATGCAAACTCCATGCAAACTCTTTAGTGCTTTTTTACCTATTATTTTGTATTGTCTTTTAAGGTCAGAAAAGCTGTTGTGAGAGTCTCTAAAGTAAATATATACTTAGATTGAGACTTTTAGACTGTAACTAGCAGTCTATTTGATGATTCTGTAGTTTACTAACTAAATTTCTAGTTGTCATTTAATTTGTCTTTTGCTTTCCCTCTGGTCATTTTTAGTTTGGCTTATTTATATTTATATATATTTTGCTGACTCAAGAGAACTGTCCCAAAGTGTCAGTGTCTAGAAGACAAGAACAACACACACACACATTTTGTCTTTTACTTAGCCTCCAGTGTAATATCCATGACCTTGGACAGGTGGACAATGTAGATCACTGACGTCAGGCCTATATATACTGTACATGTGTGTGTGTGAGATTTTTTTAAATTGATTTTTACTTGTTTATTTGATTTGTTCTTATTATAAGCTCACTTCTTAGATCAGTTTTGCTGACTATGGTGTAACAAATCCCCACAAAAATTCACCTTCAGACGTGCCAGCTATATTAAGCTCTATATGAGTTTTTTTGTATGTTCCTGGTGGTACCGCAGATCTGTGTATGTGTGTGTGTGTGTGTGTGTGTGTGTGTGTGTGTGTGTGTGTGTGTGTGTGTGTGTGTGTGTGTGTGTATATGCGTCTGTCTCTGTGGGTCTGTTTAAGTGTGTGCATATTTGTGTGTGTGTGTGTGTGTGTGTGTGTGTGTGTGTGTGTGTGTGTGTGTGTGTGTGTGTGTGTGTGTGTGTGTTTAGCCATCTGCTCCTTCAGGATAGATGCGATAGCCAATGCTGAATTCATCACTTTGACTTTCTGCTCAGTGCATGAGTGCACAAATGTACAGGTGTATATAAAGCATGCTCTTAAGGTGAAGTAAAAAAGAAAAATGTATTTCTCTTGCAAAGCAGTTGTTGCTCATGAAAGCATTCAACATTAATAATCAGAAATGTTCATTGAGCTTAAATCAGCATATTATAATGATTTCAAAGATCATGCCACACTAATAATGACATAACAAAATGTAATTTAAAGGTGCAGTATGTATGTTTGACACCCAGTGGTTGAACTAGGTATTGCACCCCTGGTTCAAAACACTTGCAAGTGCAGATTGCCAGATTGACAACACCAACAAAGGCTTATTTAAATCGTGTTCTCATTAAAAGCAACGACAGGCGATAGAAGGAATATTTTCCATATAAAAAAGAAGTTTTTGTTCTAACCAACACCTGAAATTGATATATTAGAAACGGCTTCTATTTCTTGCCGCTGAACATCAGAAAACTGGCAATGATCAGCTCAGGTACACCTCATGTACTTTATTTAGTGTTAAATGTTAATAATGTGAATTTGAATGCCATTTCACGTGACATTTATTGCCATACTACTGAAAGCAGCAGCAGATAAGTTTACCTCAGATTTTGACAATAAAATAAACTGTTTGAAACTGTGCAAGACAACACATATCAGTGATTCAGCATGTACATTTAATAATGTTAAAGAGGTTTAATATGTATTAATTAGATTATAAACCTTACCATTTTGTTGGAGTGCAGTGAGTGCACTATTTTGTGCTTCTGAATGGCTGTAGGCTATTTAAATTTCTGTCGTGTTTCTTCTGGTGCAAACAGCCCAATTGCTTATCACTGCAAATCTCGTCACGTGGTGTGTTGTTAGGATACGGGGTTGCAATGTAACCTGCTCACCTAATGTTTACGCTGGTAATATTTATATTATTTGCTAATTAATAACCTCATGTGGAACTCTGAATCTGCTTCTCATTTCGGAGGCTGCTACTGTCCACCGGAGGTCGCATTTCGGTCGCGGATGCATACTTTGAGAGCCTTCACGACTGAATGAATCAAACACACTGTTTTCCACAAAGGCAACCCGGGGTGCTGAAATATAATTGGCTAAAGTGGCAGTGGGCGGGTTAAATGACCAAAACAAAGACAGGCGTTCCGGCACGTAACAGACATTTTCAAAGCAGAATATCTGACTTCAGCATTGGTTTTCAGATAAACAAGTATGTTCACTTAGCATGTTTCTTAAATATCTGCAAACATATTATGGTATTTTTATGTTCTCGAAGGGTCAAAAACTTACATACAGCACCTTTAATAATAAAGAAAAAGTAGTTTTAAATGGTAGTATTATTTTACAGTATTGTTGTTTTTACTGTATTTCTTTAGACAAACTTGCTGTTTTTATAAATATTCAGCTCCATTGATCTAAATCTACATGTAAATCTAATGCATGTTTTATGGAGAGATTAAAGTGCCTCTATTATGATTTTTTAAATATATATATAGTAATGATGTAAATGATGTTTAGTGTTTTGGGTTTTTAGAAAAGCGCATTATAAATAAAATGTATTATTATTATTATTATTATTATTAATAATATTATTACGACTTCCTGTCCATCATCTTAAATTAGTTTGAAAATCTGTTGTTTTGAACTCTCCATAGATCGTTAGCCCAATTTCCACCAAATTCGGCTCAGACCATGCTGCCAAAAAGTTATAGAATATTCCCGTTGCGCTGTAGCTTGTTACCGTGCTTGTTTATGATGCTGGGCTGCTTGGCCCCGATAATTGCTGCTTGTCGCTATATTTATTATTATTATTATTATTATTATTACAATGTTTGAGAATGTAAAGGGTCATTTTAGAGTTTTAAATATCAACGTGCACAACAAACAAGATACTGACTGAACTGCCAAAACAAGTCGTCTGCATTTCTGTAATTTACCTACATACTTATAGTTGAGGTCAGAATTATTAGCCCTCCTGAATTATTGACCCCCTGTAATTTTTTAGCCCAATTTCTGTTTAACAGATGGAAGATTTCTAAACATAATAGTTTTATTAACTTATTTCTAATAACTGATTTCTTTTATCTTTGCCATGATGACAGTAAATAATATTTGACTAGATATTTTTCAGGATACTAGTATTCAGCTTAAAGTGACATTTAAAGGCTTAACTAGGTTCATTTAAGTTAGAGTAATTAGGCAAGTCATCGTATAACGATGATTTGTTCTGTAGACATTTAAAAAAAAGCATATTTCTTAAGCTAATAATATTGACCTTAAAATGGTTTAAAAAAAAATTAAAAGCTTCCTTTATTCTAGCCGAAATAAAACAAATAAGACTTTCTCCAGAAGAAAAAATATTATAGGAAATACTGTGAAACTTGCTCTGTTAAACATAATTTGGGAAATATTTGAAAAAGAAAACAAAAATTCACAGGAGGGCAAATAATTTTGACTTCAACAGTATATACACAGTATATGTATACACATTTGCATAAAACATGTTGTTTTTGGTCACTATTACCTCCCCAAAAATATATAATAATATATTTCTTGATAATGCTGATGCTGAAAATCTAGCTTTGAATCATCATAACAGAACAGCTTTTTAAAACATCAATAATATCCCACAACATCTCCATCTTTACAGTATTTCTACAGTAGCTTCTTCACATATGTCCTGTATTTCAGCTGTACATGCACAGGTGTATGCGGAGCATGTTTTTACAGCACGTGTGCATGCCATGACTTTGCCGTTTCTCTTACAAAGCGATTTGTGCAGACAAAAGGCTCTCAGTGAGATTAAGGACGCAGATAGAGCGAGATGAGAGCAGGGTAAGAGAGAGAGAGAGCGACTGCAAGTAGAAGAGGTGAGTGAATGAGACGGAGCAGGGAAAAAGGGGGTGGGCGCTGTGTCGCAAGGACAAACGTACATGGCAACACTGCAGTGTTCGAGAGAGAATACAAAACAGGCAGAACGCAACACCTGCGCGCACGCAACAGTGCACGAGCTCCTGTTTGTTTTACACACAATGCTAAGATGCACCAGGAAAAAAGTGTTTGTTTAAATGCAAACAATGAACATTATATTCAGATGTGCTTTTAATGCCCCATTGATGTGTGAGCTGCTGTTGCATGGGGCTGTCTGTCATTATGGACACACACACACACACACTTGTCCCCCTATGACCTTCAGTATCCCGCAGTGTCCTGTGTAACATCAAATCACCGATCTCTCTCTCTCTCTCTCTCTCTCTCTCTATCTCTCTCTCTCTCCCCATCTCTCTCAGGTGTCTGTCCTGATGTTAGGGGTCGCTCCCATGTGACAGGCAGTTTGATGTATTTCCTCATTTGCTGATACATGAGTCTCTGTGTCTGTGTTTGCACTTTTTACAGCGTCTGTCTGCATCGGTGCAAATGCTGAATTTAACCCTCCTGTTGTCTTAGAGAATCCTTTACACCGTTTGGGTCAAAAATGAGCCGCCTTCTCTAAACCTCTAAAATAAAGCAGCTCAATTTAAATTTAATCCTCAAATCTTTTTGCATGAAGACACAACCTCATCTTCATCACAGACTCTGTGAATGTCTAGGTTTTCCCTCATCAGTGTGGAGTATGGCATCAATGTTTGGTCAGTGGACAACACTCGATTTTGACTATAGTAAAGGGTGTATTTTCTAATGCTAAAAGTCCCTGGATAAGTGTAAGAAGTTTTGGCAAGACAGTATTCATAAAAGTTAAATGAGAAGATACTTATTGTGTGTGTGCGTGCGTGCGTGCGTGTACGTGTGTGTGTGCGCGCGTGCGTGTGTGTGTGTGTTGGTTTGTAGTGTGCCAGTGTGTGTAAAAATTGTTTTATAGCTGGCAGGACAAAATTGACCCAAAAGACAACTGTTGTACTCTAAACGTTGTATCGTGAAGATATGAAAATAGAAAAAGATGATGTTGGGGTCATTTTTATATATATATATCTTTCTGGGCTGCACGGTGGCGCAGTGGGTAGCACGTTCGCCTCACAGCAAGAAGGTCGCTGGTTCGAGCCTCGGCTGGGTCAGTTTCCGTTTCTGTGTGGAGTTTGCATGTTCTCCCCGTGTTCGCGTAGGTTTCCTCCGGGTGCTTCGGTTTCCCCCACAAGTCCAAAGACATGTGGTATAGGTGAATTCATTCATTCACACACACTCATTCACACACATACACTACGGACAATTTAGCTTACCCAATTCACCTATACCCCATGTCTTTGGACTTGTGGGGGGAACCGGAGCACCCGGAGGAAACCCACGCAAACACGGGGAGAACATGCAAACTCCACACAGAAACGCCAACTGACCCAGCCGAGGCTCGAACCAGCGACCTTCTTGCTGTGAGGCGAACGTGCTACCCACTGCGCCACCGTGCAGCCGTATAGGTGAATTGGGTAGGCTAAATTGTCCATAGTGTATGTGTGTGAATGAGTGTGTATGGATGTTTCCCAGTGATGGGTTGCAGCTGGAAGGGCATCCGCTGTGTAAAACATATGCTGGTTCGCTGGTTCGAGTTCTGGCTGGGTCAGTTTGCATTTCTGTGTGGAGTTTGTATGTTCTTCCAGTGTTGGCGTGGGTTTCCTCCGGGTGCTCCGGTTTCCCCACAGTCCAAAGACATGCTCTGTGGGTGAATTGAATAAGCTAAATTGGCCGTAGTGTATGTGTGTGAATGCAAGAGTGTGTGGGTGTTTCCCAGTGTTGGGTTGAGGCTGGAAGGGCATCCGCTGCGTAAAACATATGCTGGATAAGTTGGCGGTTCATTCGGCTGTGGGGACCCCTGATTAATAAAGGGACTAAGCCGAAAAGAAAAGGAATGAATGTTTTGTTTGTTTGCCATCCCATATCGCACTTCTTCCATGGGCAACACATAACTTAAGATCCTAATCCAGGTTTCAAAGACAGGCACGTAATCTGACTTCCAATTTTGTAAAATTATTTTCTTTGCTAATATCATACACAAAGATACTGCCTGTGATATATATTTATCTCCTATTTCTGAGGTGTCTCCAAAAATGCCCAATTTTGGCTCTGGTGACAGATCAATCCTATATATTTAGGATTAGGATTATATATTTAGGATTAGGATTATATATTTAGGATTAGGATAGATCAATCCTATATACTATAGTTTATTTATTACATTATATTATTTAGATCTCTCTCTATCTCTATTTATATATATAATTCATGATTGCTCAAAAACCCCAACTTAATGAAATATACTAATTTATGTCTATCAAAACAACATAAACATTATTTTAAAATGTTTTATGAGAAAAACTATTTCTCTTGCATAAACTTTCACTTTCGGATGAAAAAAAAATATTAGGATGATTTCTGAAGGAGTAATGATGCTGAAAATTCATCTTTGCTTTACAGCAATAAATGACATTTTAATATACACTCACCGGCCACTTTATTAGGTACACCTGCCCAGCTGCTTGTTAACGCAAATTTCTAAATCACATGGCAGCAACTCAATGCATTTAGGCATGTAGAATGGTCAAGACGATCTGCTGCAGTTCAAACCGAGCATCAGAATGGGGAAGAAAGGTGATTTAAGTGACTTTGAACATGGCATGGTTATTGGTGCCAGACGGGCTGGTCTGAGTATTTCAGAAACTGCTGATCCACTGGGATTTTTTTTTACGCACAACCATCTCTAGGGTTTACAGAGAATGGTCCGAAAATCAGTAACTCAAATAACCACTCGTTACAACTGAGGTATGCAGAAGAGCATCTCTGAACGCACAACACGTCCAACCTTGAGGCGGATGGGCTACAGCAGCAGAACACCACACCGGGTGCCTCTCCTGTCAGCTAAGAACAGGAAACTGAGGCTACAATTCGCACAGGCTCACCAAAATTGGACAATAGAAGATTGGAAAAACGTTGCCTGGTCTGATGAGTCTCGATTTCTTCTGCGACATTCGGATGGTAGGGTCAGAATTGGCCATCAACAGCATGAAAGCATGGATCCATCCTGCCTTGTATCAACGGTTCAGGCTGGTGGTGGTCGTGTAATAGTGTGAGAGATATTTTCATGGCACACTTTGGGCCCATTAGTATCAATTGAGCATCGTGTCAACACCACAGCCTACCTGAGTATTGTTGCTGACCATGTCCATCACTATGACCACAGTGTACCCATCGTCTGATGGCTACTTCCAGCAGGATAACGCACCATGTCATAAAGCGCGAATTATCTCAGACTGGTTTCTTGAACATAACAATGTACTCAAATGGCCTCCACAGTCACCAGATCTCAATCCAATAGAGCACCTTTGGGATGTGGTGGAATGGGAGATTCGCATCATGGATGTGCAGCCGACAAATCTGCAGCGTGATGCTATCATGTCAGTATGGACCAAAATCTCTGAGGAATATTTCCAGTACCTTGTTGAATCTATGCCACGAAGGATTAAAGCAGTTTTGAAGGCAAAAGGGGGTCCAACCTGGTACTAGTAAGGTGTACCTAATAAAGTGGCCGGTGAGCGTATGTTCACATAGAAAACAGTTCATTTCAGTTGTAATAGCATTTTATAATATTCCTGCTATGCTAAGAGCATTAAGATTTATACTAACCTCAAATATTTCTATATGTATTTTTTTTTTCTTTTTCTTTTTTTTGAGGTTGACACTCAGATATACATGTTCGTTCGTTCATTCATTCGTTCATTCATTCATTCATTCATTCACTTTTGAAAACACTATCGGTTGGGTTTAGGGAAGGGGGTGCATGGGGGGATCGGTTAGTCAGTCGGTCAGTCAGTCAACAGCTCCTCTGGTGGATTTACATGAGAACAGCAGGCGCGAATGGCACTCGCAAGAGAAATTTGAGATCTGAAAAAGCGTACACATCGGTCTCTGGCAAATTTGCGAAAACAAAAGCTGCTAAAAAGCGTATCTCCTGAGACGTATTTCGCGATCTCCAGAAATGTATATAGGGGTACATATCAATAATGAGCCTGGGTTGGATGATTAACAGAGCAAGGAGTTTTTCACAGTATTTCCAATAATTTTTAAAACCATTTTAAGGTCAATATTATTCTCCCCCTTAAGCAATATTTGTTTTCGATTGTCTACAGAACAAACCATCATAATACAATGATTTGCCTAATTACCCTAATTAACCTAGTTAAGCCTTTAAATGTCACTTTAAGCTGAATACTAGTATCTTGAATAATATCTAGTCAAATATTATGTGCTGTCATCATGGCAAAGATAAAAGAAATCAGTTATTAGAAATGAGTTATTAAAACTATTATGATTAGAAATGTGAAAAAAATCAAGATTGAAGATTGAAAAAAATCTTTCCGTTAAATAGAAATTGGGGGAAAAAATATATATATAAGCGGGTCTAATAATTCTGACTTCAACTGTACATATTCAGAAATGTCCACGATGTGAGTGCTGAATGACATTGGAGCTAGCTGACGATGACAGAATGTTATTTTGGGCTGAACTCTCCCTTTCCCATCCGCTTGCTGGAGGAGATTAGCAGAGAGAGAAGGAAAGATGAAGAGGAGGAAAAAAAGCAGAGCAGAGCAGAACAAAGTGACGAGTGCCTTTCACCCATGCTGTGTGAGTGTGTGTGAGCCGTTGGGTCTATTTGAGCGTCGCTCGGTGTAGCTGCTGCTCAACATGTGTGTGTGAAAGTGTGTGTTAATGTGACCAATGACGTGTGTTTACTGCAGCACGGCTTCATCAGTGTCTCCATGAAGAGAGCTGTGCTTCTCCATCCTGCATCGCGCGCGCACACACACACAAAGAGAGAGAGAGAGAGAGAGCAGTGTTTTTGACTGTGTAGTGTGGTAAAACCATGTTTTTTATGTGTTGTCATGGTGATACCATACTGTTGCATTGTAGTATGGTAATACTGTGTTTTTTAATACAGTGCTATGGTAATACCACATTTTTGTGCTTGTTACTATGGTAATATTATGTTTGTAGTAGAATTACAGTACTGTTTTTTTTTTAATATGGTAATTCCACACGTGTTCCACATGTGTCCTGCTACATTTTTGGATATGATACTGTGGTAATACTATGTTTGTGGACATTATAATGTGACAATACTACGCTTTTGGGTGATACTGTGATAATGTTATGTGTTTGGATGTGATAATACATGATACTAAGGTAATATTATGTTTCTGGACATGGTTCTGTGGTAGTACTTTGTTTTTTTTGGTCATGATACTGTGGTAAAACTTAGTTTTTTGTCATGGAAGTGTGGGAATGCTACATTTTTGGACATAGTTCTGTATTAATTCTATGTTTTTGTGATAATACTTTGTTTTTGGTCATGACACTTTGGTAATCATACATGTTTGGACACGATACTGTTATAAAAGTTTGTTTTTGGTGATGATGCTGTGGTAAAACTTTATTTTTGCATATGATACTGTGATAATACTTTGTTTTTGGTCATGATACTGTGGTAATCATACATTTTTGTACATAAAAGTGTGATAAAATCTTGGTTTTAGACACGATACTGTGGTAACACTTGTTTTTAGAGATAATACTGTGGAAAAGCTATATTTTTGTAGATGATACTGTGGTAATGCTACATTTTTGGACATGATAACGTGATGAAATGTAGTTTTTGGACATGATACTGTAGTAATACTTTGTTTTTTGACATTATACTGTGGCAATGCTAAGTTTTTGGCATATTACTGTGGTAAAACTACCTATTTAGACACAACAGTGTGTTAGTACTTTGTTTTTGGTCATGATACTGTGGTAAAATTTTGTTTTTAGAGCCAATACTCTGTTAATACTTTGTTTTTGGTCATGATACTGTGGTAAAATTTAGTTTTTAGACCCAATACTTTGTTTTTGGAGATGACACCGTGGAAAAGCTACATTTATGTATATAATACTGTGATAAAACTTTGTTTTTAGACACGATACTGTGGTAATACTACTGTTTGTTATTGGACATGATAATGTGATGAAATGTAGTTTTTGGACATGATACTGTGGCAATTTGGCATAGTAATTTTGGCATGATACTGTGATAATACTTTGTTTTTTACACGATACTATGACATTGCATTGTTTTGTGCATGATACTGTGGTAATACTGTTTTTAGATTGTATAGTATGGCAGGACTATGATATTAGATATTGTAGAAATGCAATCCTTTTTTTTCAGAATATGATCATATACATTTTTTGCACATGGTACTATGGTTATACTATGTTTTTGGACGTTAGAATATAGTAATAATGTCTTTTTTGTATATTGTGCCATGGTAATATCACATTTTGAACATGGTACGTTGTTAAATCCATGTTTTTGTAAACAACTAGCTTTTTAACTAAGATCTACATGTGATATTAATACATTTAATGCGTTTAAATATGTTTCAGAAGCGTGTAAAGCACTAGAGGTTGTGACTCAAGTATGCAACTGGTTTAAATGTAGTCTAAACGGCGCTGTGAGAAGCTGGTTACTGCAGCAGTCTGTAACTAGGTCAGTTGGAGACTGAAGACAAACACAACCACAGATAGAAAGAGAGAGAGAGTGTGTGGGGGGGGGGGGGGGGGGTTATGGGAAGAGGCAGGTACTGTATATTAAAGAGAGCTGTGTGTTCATGTTTACTTGAGATCAGCACCTGTCCTCTTCAGATCTGTCCATCGCTGAGCTCTTTTTCCTTGTCTATTGTCTGAGTTTTCCAGATCAGTGTTTGCACCATTCCTTTGTATTTCCTGTAAGTGTTAAAACAGACAAACAATGTATGAATTAAATATTACAGTACCACTAAATGCACTGAAAAAAAAATGATTCATTGGATTTACTAATTTATTTAAGGTAAGCGGAAGCAAACAATTTATATGGGCTGAATTTAAACAAACACATTCAATTTAGTAATGTTCAACTTAATTTGTTTGTTTAAATTCAGCCCATATAAATTGTTTGCAACCACTTACCCTTAAAAAAAATTAGTAAATCCAATGAATCGTTTTTTCCAGTGTGTTTTAAAATGCACAAATGTATGATTATATGGCAACACTTCAGTAATTCTTTATTACCTGCCTGTTATTAAGATATTGGTTGTTTATTAGTAATTAATAAGCACATATTCTTCATGATCATACCTACATCACTAATCTTAGCAAATACTAAAATCCACCACTGTAAAATATTAAGTGTTAAATAAGTGTTTTCCACTTTTTTACAGTTGTGAATTGCATTATGGGATGTTGATCTCTGCTCTGTCGACTTTTGATGTTGAAAATTCAACTCTGAATAACTGCAATAATATAATGTATAAGAAATAATATAGAGAGAAATAAGTTTGTAAAATGACAGAAAATGTGCTGGCAGTTTATTAAAGGTTTTAGTAGTGTATTATACAACACCAACCCAGACAATATAGCACTTTAAACTATTAAAAATGTTCATAAAAGTCACTTTTTCGAACTTTTCAACGTTAAAAGTTGTTGGAGGAAAGATCAAGATCCCATAATGCAATTCAAAAGCATAAACAAAAGGGGAAAATTTAAACATGAATCACCAAATACAGAAAAATTATAATTCACGGATATTTGTTTTTTACAGTTGCAACTACTGCCTCAATAATTATTAATAAGGAGCAAATTATGAGTTTATTGAGCTAAAAGTCATAGTTAATGCTTTGTTGATAGCGATAATTATACATTAAAACAAAGTGTGACCGATTATACATATGTAGGAACAGTTTTCACTCAAAAATGAATGTTTGATATAAAAAGGTAAAATTTTCCTATACTGAAATTCATTCATTCATTTTCCTTCGGCTTAGTCCCTTATTTATCAGAGCTTGCCACAGCGGAATGAACCGCCAACTATCCCAGCATATGTTTTACACAGCGGATGCCCTTCCAGCCGCAACCCAGTACACCCATACACACTCATTCACACACACACTCATACACTACGGCCAAATTAGTTTATTCAATTCACCTATAGCGCATGTGTTTGGACTGTGGGGGAAACCGGAGCACCCGGAGGAAACCCACACCAACACAGGGAGAACATGCAAACTTCACACAGAAATGCCAAGATGCCCAGCCAGGACTCGAACCAGTTGACCTTCTTGCTGTAAGGCGACAGTGCTAACCACTGAGCCACTTTGTCGCCCTATTGTATACTAATTATTCATTTATTCATTTTCTTTTCGGCTTAGTCCCTTTATTAATCTGGGGTCGCCACAGCGGAATGAACTGCCAACTTATCCAGCATATGTTTTACTTGCAACCCATCACTGGGAAACATCCATACACACTCATTCACACTCATACACTATGGACAATTTAGCTTACCCAATTCACCTATAGCGCATGTCTTTGGACTTGTGGGGGAAACCGGAGCACCTGGAGGAAACCCACGCCAACATGGGGAGAACATGCAAACTCCACACAGAAACGCCAACTGACCCAGCCGAGGCTCGAACTAGCGGCCTTCTTGCTGTGAGGCGATCGTGCTACCCACTGCGCCACCGTGCAGCCCTGTATACTAATCATATATTATTATTATTATTAATTTTTATATTACTATTGAATAATTTTTAAACTGCATGGACCACAGAATCTGCCATTTTCTTCCTTCCACTGAAACTGATCTGTATATAAAGTTATAATACTGTATAATAATACTATAATACTGCACGTCTCCGGTGTCAGAAGCATATCGTTTTACCTGAGCTCAGTCTTGGACAAGTGGGTCATGAGGGTTTCTGTGATTTTTATACGCTGATATATGTGCTGTGAATCGTCATCTGAGCTATGAAAACTGATCTGGTGGAGATAAAGATCAATGTCTGGAGGAAATGATGTCAAGGAGAGATCCACTAATAAACATCTGAACGACAAAACTATTACTTATGCCTCCTAGAGTCAATAAACAGTACAGTAGCACATACTGTAGTTTCAGCCTTTCTGAAGGGGATACATGTCATTTTGTGAAATTGGAGATGTGAGGATTGTATCCGCGTACCAGACTGTTTTATTGTTGTATTATTTTAATATTGCTGATTCATATAAAGCATAACGTTCTTTACAAGATTTGGAAATTATATTATTTGCATTATTATTAGTCATTTCTTGATTATATTGTTGACGTGTGAAAAAAAGTGTAGTTTTTTTTAATACTCTTTACTTTGGATTTACTTTGGATTTTAAAGTATTAAAAAATTATGAATTATTCTATTTATTTTTGATGACTATTGTATTAATTTTAATTGATTGTTTTTTATATTACTTTTTACGTTGCTTTTTAATATTTATTTATAACTGAAAAAATAAATCTTTAACAAATAGATAGACAAATAAATAAATAAATAGACAGATAAATAAATAGACAGATAAACAGATAAATAAATAAATACATTTTAAACTTATTAATAGTTCAAAATGTATATATTTTTTTTATGTTCTGTTTTCAATTTATTTTTAGCCAAGTCATTTGGTTGCGTTTTTATTAATTTATTATTTTTTATGTGTATATTTTTGATATATAATGTTTTATTTTATTTTAATATTATTATAACAAGCTAAATGAAAATGAGATATTTTCTTGGCAACTAGGCTAGCTGTTTATTAATCTTATCAGGGGTTTTTTTATATTGTATAACTGCATTAAAATTAAACATAAGTAAATAAATAAATAAACTAACAAATAATAAATAAATGTATTTATATTGTATAACTAAAATAAAAAAAATCTTAATAAATAAAAATAAATAAATACACTTTAAACTAACTAAATAAGTAGACAGATAAATAAATAGACCCTAAAATAAATAAATGTATTTATTTATTTATATTGTATAACTGAAACAAAATAAACCTTAATTAATTAATTAATTAATAAATTGTAAATGAAATAAATAAATAGATAAATAAGTAGACTGTAAAATAAATAAATAAATAAATAAATTAATATTGTATAACTGAAACAAAATAAACCTTAATAAATAAATAAATAAAAATAAACTATTTATTTATATATATTGTATAACTGAAACGAAATAAACCCTAATAAATAAATAAATATATTGTAAAATAAATAAATAAATAGACAGATAAATAAGTAGACTGTAAAATAAATAAATAAAATTATTTATTTATATTGTATAACTAAAACGAAATAAACCATAATAAATAAATAAATAAAAATAAATTATTTATTTATTTATATTGTATAACTGAAACAAAATAAACCATAATAAATAAATCTATTGTCAAATAAATAAATAAATAAATAGACAGATAAATAAATAGACAGATAAATAAATAAATAGACAGATAAATGAATAAATAAATAAATTAATAAATAAATGAAGGTTAAAGTAATTCATAGTTTAAAATGTATTTAATTTTTTTATTTTCTGTTTTCAGTTACATTTTAGCCAAGTCATTTGGTTGTGTTTTTATTATTTTTATTAAACAAACTAACTAACTAACTAACTAACTAACTAACTAACAAACTAACAAATATGACAGAAGCACATAGAAAAATCTAAAAACCTGGCCGAATTAAAACTGAAAATCTAAAACGATAAGCTAATTTAAATATTAATAGATACCCGAGTGACTCTGGCATCTACCTAATGCATGAGTGTCTGTAATAATCTCTAATGCTTATAGTGGGTTTGTGTGTTTGCGTCCCGCTGGTTTGGTTTGCTGTGGTGGTCAGAAACGTCCGGATGCTGGTTTGGGTCATTATTAGCTCTTAGCTCAGTGTCCTTCAACAGGCACTTAACTTCAGGTTCATCCGCAGGGATCGGGTCTGTAATAAGTGGACTGTAAATTCCTCTGGATAAAAGCATCTGCTTACCGGAACAATGCATGTTTGTTTATTCAGTTCATGCTTATTTGTACGGCGCTACATTCACAATACATGCTGTCTCATGCCAGTGTTTGTTTCAGTGTTAGGAGTCAGGGAGGATTATGATTTGTATTCAGTTGTATAATATGGTTATCAGTGAAATAATATGGGTTATGATAGTTAACATCATGAATTCAGTTAAACAGACACAAAAAATAAAGTTTGTCTCTAGATTGTGCTTGTAATATTTGCAATATAGGATAAGATTTTGAAAGTTTTAGATGTTATATGGTGCAGTGGGTAGCGCTGTCGCCTCACAGCAAGAAAGTCAAAATATTAAATTACATATCAAATTATTTCTAATTGAAAATTATATTTGTGCCAACTATACGTTTTCTGTGTGTTCCTGTAAAAAATTAAAAAATAATAATTTGGCCTCATTATGATTACAATATACCAATTCCATTTATTCCACAACTGTCTGGAATACTCTATTCTTATTGATCAGTCACAAAATTCCAAGGTACTGTATGTTATCCTGAGATAACAACTGCTAAATAACACAGACGGCTGTTTTTGCAGAACAAAGCCCTTCAATCTTCGCGTCTGACTGCCGATAAGCCTGCCAGGCTTTATTCTGTGATAACAACCTCCTGGATGTACTTTATCCCTAACTTAGCATTGTTTTTCAGATTAACAATTATATTTGTATTTTTTATATTTATATAAACATATAAATATGGTATTTTTATGATTAAGAACAGTTAAAACAGCACCTTTAAAATTTAATTTTGTATTTGATATATACAGTTGAGTCAGAATTATTAGCCCTCCTGAATTATTAGCCCCCCTGTATATTCTTTTCCCCAATTTCTGTTTAACGGAGAGATTTGTTTCAACACATTTCTAATCATAATAGTTTTAATAACTCATTTCTAATAACTGATTTCTTTTATCTTTGCCATGATGACAGCACATAATATTTGACTAGATATTTTTTAAGATACTAGTATTCAGCTTAAAGTGACATTTAAAGGCTTAACTAGGTTAATTAGGCAAGTTAGAGTAATTAGACAAGTCATTGTATAACAGTGGTTTGTTCTGTAGACGATCGAAAAAAAATTATTAAGGGGGGTAATAATATTGACCTTAAAATATAAAAAAAATATAAAAAACTGCTTTTATTCTAGCAGTAATAAAACAAATAAGACTTTCTCCAGAAGAAGAAATATTATAGGAAATACTGTGAAAAATTCCTTGCTCTGTTTAACATCATTTGAGAAATATTTGAAAAACAAAAAATCATAATTTGGGGCTCATAATTTTGACTTCAACTGTAAATACGCCACTTTAGCATGTGTAATCCATCATTTCTTCTCTCTCTCTCTGTATTTTTCTCAGTATGTGGCGTTTGGATCGCTTCTCTTCATCCTCATCTCCATCTCCACCTTCTGCATGGAGACGCACGAGGCATTCAACACCATCTACAACAAGACGGAGAACGTGACGGAGGGCAACGTGACGCGGGAGGAGATCGTCTATGAGGTGGTGACCGACAGCTGGCTGACGTATGTGGAGGGAGTGTGTGTGGTGTGGTTCACCATCGAGGTCTTCACCCGCGTTGTCTTCTGCCCCGACAAGATGGAGTTCTTCAAGAGCCCGCTCAACATCATTGACTTTGTGGCCGTCCTGCCGTTCTACCTGGAGGTGGGACTCAGCGGGCTCTCCTCCAAAGCGGCCAAAGACGTGCTGGGCTTCCTCCGTGTGGTGCGTTTCGTCCGAATTCTGCGTATTTTCAAGCTGACGCGTCACTTTGTGGGCTTGCGTGTTCTGGGACACACTCTACGCGCCAGCACCAATGAGTTCCTGCTGCTGATCATCTTCTTGGCTCTCGGCGTGCTCATTTTCGCCACTATGATCTACTATGCTGAAAGAATAGGCGCTAGCCCGGATGACCCAACGGCGAGCGCGCACACCAACTTCAAGAACATCCCCATCGGGTTCTGGTGGGCCGTGGTGACCATGACCACTTTGGGATATGGAGATATGTACCCGGAGACGTGGTCTGGGATGCTGGTGGGGGCGCTGTGTGCGCTGGCGGGCGTGCTGACCATCGCTATGCCCGTTCCTGTGATCGTCAATAACTTCGGCATGTATTATTCGCTGGCCATGGCTAAGCAGAAGCTGCCTAAGAAGAAGAATAAGCACATCCCGCGGGCGCCGCAGCCTGGGTCGCCCAATTACTGCAAGCCGGACGCACTGGCTATGGCCACGGCTTCGCCCCAGAGGATTTTGGGTAACGTGCTGGGTGGCGTGCTGGGCTCCAGCGGGCTGACGAGAGACTGTCCTCTCGCTCAGGAGGAGATCATCGAAATCAACAGAGGTGAGAACCATGCAATGCAATCAGCTTTTAAAGTACACATGAAATCAAAACTAACCATATTGATTTTGTTAGCTTACATTGCTAGTTTTGTGGTGAACAATTCATCTGTGCATGTCATTAAGAAAAATACAATTGTTTGCCCTTGTAATCTTTAATTGAAATCTGAAAATGCACTTCCTGTTTATTTTCGGTTAAATTGTCAGATTACTGTCTGTCTGAGGTATTGGGCGTGGCTAACATACTTAACCACGCCCCTCCAACTGTCCGACAACAAACGAAAATGGTGAGCAGGAGGAGTCTGTTAGGTTGTAATAACTCTCCCCAAACCCTTTTCCCGATCTTTCAGAATGAAACGCCTACTTTACTACATCCAATCAGCTCGCAGCAGAAAAAACAAGCCACGCCCACTGTTTTGTCATTTAATTTTCCTTTTCTCTAGGAACTGCGTCACAATACGAAAAAAAAGTGGTCCCAGCTTCCAGTTCTGTGAAATTTGAACACATTTGTAAACATAATAGTTTTAATGAGTTATTTCTAATAACAAATTTATTTATCTTACTATGATGAGAGTACATTATATTTTACTGGTTATTTTGTGAGATACTAGTATGCAATTTAAAGGCTTAAACTAGGTTTGGTTAATTAGGCAAGTCATTGGATAACAGTGGTATGTTCTGTAGTTGGTCAAAAAAATTATAATTTCTTAAAGTTGCCATGAAACGTAAGTAAAGATTGTCCTTTTTTCTGCTATCGTGATGTACATCCACTTGAAAAAATTCTGAAATGAGAAAAAATATAGCATGGTGCATGATTTCCTCCTTTGGGAACAGATTGGATTGTTGAAAGATGGACATTACTAACAAAATGAAAGAAGATTGATGAATGAATGAATTTAGAGCAGAAAAGAGACACTTACTGATAGCCCCACCCTAAATGACTGATAGCCCTGCCCTAAATGACTGATAGCCTCGCCCTAAATGACTGAAAGCCCCGTCCTAAATGACTGATAGCCCCGCCCTAAATGACTGATAGCCCCTTCCAAAATGACTGATAGCCCCACCCTAAATGACTGATAGCCCCATCCTAAATGATTGATAGCCTCGCTCTAAATGATTGATAGCCCCGCCCTAAATGACTGATAGCCTTGTCCTAAAAGATTGATAGCCCCGTCCTAAAAGATTGATATCCCCGCCCTAAATGACTGATAGCCCCGCCCTAAATGACTGATAGCCTTGTCCTAAATGACTGATAGCCCCGCCCTAAATGACTGATAGCCCTGCCCTAAATGACTGATAGCCCCGCCCTAAATGACTGATAGCCCCGCCCTAAATGACTGATAGCCCCGCCCTAAATGATTGATAGCCCTGCCCTAAATGACTGATAGCCCCACCCTAAATGACTGATAGCCCCATCCTAAATGATTGATAGCCTCGCTCTAAATGATTGATAGCCCCGCCCTAAATGACTGATAGCCCCACCCTAAATGACTGATAGCCTTGTCCTAAAAGATTGATAGCCCCGTCCTAAAAGATTGATATCCCCGCCCTAAATGACTGATAGCCCCGCCCTAAATGACTGATAGCCTTGTCCTAAAAGATTGATAGCCCCGTCCTAAAAGATTGATATCCCCGCCCTAAATGACTGATAGCCCCGCCCTAAATGACTGATAGCCCGCCCAAAATGACTGATAGCCCCATCCTAAATGATTGATAGCCCCACCCTAAATGATTGATAGCCCCGCTCTAAATGATTGATAGCCCCGTCTTAAAAGATTGATATCCCCGCTCTAAATGACTGATAACCCCGCCCTAAATGATTGATAGCCCCACCCTAAATGACTAATAGCCCTGTCCTAAAAGATTGATAGCCCTGTCCTAAAAGATTGATATCCCCGCCCTAAATGACTGATAGCCCCGCCCTAAAGGCATTCCATGTGACCACGAAATGAAGAAAGTCGTTTCCAGGGGGAAGGAAAGGTTATGGTGTTTGATTAAAGGTTATGAGGGCAAATGAATGTATACAAAATATTGTAGCACACAGGTACATCGTTTATATACAAGAACTACAATATACATATAAAAATAAGAAGAGTAAATTTTGATTTGATAGTGATTCAAGGAAGCTAATAATGCTGACCTTAAAGATTGTTTAAAAAAAATTCAAACTGCTTTTATTCCAGCCAAACTAATGAAATACAAAAGAAAAACAAGAAAAAATATTATTATAGGAAATACTGTGAAAATGACCTTGCTCCGTTAGACATCACTTGGGAAATATTTGAAAAAGAATATAAATTTCACAGGAGAGCTAATTATTTTGCTAATAAACTGTATATCTTAATATTTTTGGAAAATTTGGAGGTGAGAAATATATGGTGACCCAATACAATCAGCTTTTAAAGTACACACGAAACCAAAACCATAATCTATAATTCATAGAATGTAATACTTTAAACCCACTGCCATCAAAATATCTGAACATAAACAAAACATTTTGTAGATGTGTGGGAAAACATTGTCACTGCAATTTTTAAACATTGTCAAAATGGCAACAAACTGTACAATGTGTTTGTGTGTGAATATTTCTTCAGACACACACACAACACCACACACTTTCTGCTAATGTCATGTCTATTATCATCAATTATTCATTGTTTTTTTAAACCTGGAAGTCTCTAATAGGTTTACACAGGGTCACTATATGTTCAATACAAGTTCTATAAGGTACAGGAAAAAGAAATGATGATGTGATCTTAAGTGTGATTTATGTCCTGTACTTCAAATATTCTGGCACATATGCGTGCGTATGCAATAATATATGTGTAAAAATGTATGTGTATAAAGGTAAAAAAATTACAAAAAAGTATTTATGTACTATTACAGTTTTATTTAGTGTTTTATGTGTGTAGATGCTGTTTTATTATTTCAGATGTCATTTAAATTTTCAATAATTGTTTTGCTTTTTAACTATTTAGGTTTAGATTTATTGTCATTTTTGTTCAGTTTTAGCTTTTATTTATTTCCATTTATTAATTTTAGTGTCTCAACTTAAACTTCTTTCAGTTTCACACTCAAAAAATGGTGTTTGCTGTTTGTTCAAGCTAGTTATTTAAAAAGAGCTGAAACAACACAATTCCTGAGGGTTTTTTTTTTATTTGCAACAACTTGATTGTTTTATGTTCAATCCACTTAAATCTGTAAAAACTAATAAGTTAACTTTTTCCAACACAAATCGATTGTGTTGAACCCAGCATTTTTTACAGTCCAGGCAACATTTCTAATTTTTATTCCAGTTTTTTATTTAATGTATTTTCTGTCCTTTTTCATTTAACTCACATTTAGATCACTGGTTCAGAAAATTATTTTATTTTAAAGAAGTTAAGGGTTAATAAATAATGGGGTTTTGGGCTGAACTACAGTTGAGAGGAAAGTTATCAGCCCTCCTGTGAAATGTATTTAATTTTATTTATTTATTTATTTATAAATATGTTTTCAAATTTTATTTATTTAATTATTGATTTGTTTTATTTATTTATACATTTATTCTTTTTCTAATTTTATTTATTTGATTATTTATTTATTATATTTGTTTTATTTATTTATCAATGCATTCTTTTTCTAATTTATTTATTTATTTATTTATCAGTTTATTCTTTTTCTAATTTATTTATTTATTTTATTTATTTATTTATCAATTCATTCTTTTTCTAATTTATTTATTTATTTATTTATCAATTCATTCTTTTTCTAATTTTATTTTATTATTTATTTATTTTATTTATTTATTTATCAATTTAATATTTTTCTAATTTTATTTATTTTATTATTTATTTATTTATCAATTTATTCTTTT
>CAIGQV010000641.1:2225468-2239502 GCA_903798115.1 Danio jaintianensis | reverse complement strand
TAATTTTATTTATTTTATTATTTATTTATTTATCAATTTATTCTTTTTATAATTTTATTTTATTAATTATTTATTTTATTTATTTATTTATCAATTTAATCTTTTTATAATTTTATTTATTTTATTATTTATTTATTCATTTTATTTGTTTTATTTATTCATCAATTTATTCTTTTTCTAACTTTATTTATTTTATTATTTATTTTATTTTTTTATTTTTTTATCAATTTATTTATCAATTCATTCTTTTTCTAATTTTATTTTATTATTTGTTTATCAATTTATTTTTTTCTAATTGTATTTATTTTATTTATTTATCAATTTATTATTTTTCTAATTCTATTTATTTTATTATTTGTTTTATTTATTTATTTATCAATTTATTATTTTTCTAATTTTATTTATTTTATTTTATTATTTATTTATTTTATTTATTTATACATTTATTCTTTTTCAAATATTTCCCAAGTTATGTTTAAAAGAGCATGGACATTTTCACAGTATTCAGTATAATGTTTTTTATTCTGGAGAAAGTTTTATTTCTTTTAGTTTGGCTGGAATAAAAGCAATGTTGAAATTTTTTAAAACAATCTAAGGTATTAAAATTTTAGTATCTTGCAAAATAATCAGTAAAATATTATGCACTGTCATCATGGCAAAGATAAAAGAAATTAGTTATTAGAAATTAAAATTAAATGTACTATATTTAAAAATATGCTTAAAATATATCTCTGCATTAAACAGAACTTTTATTTTGAAAAGCTAACAATTTTGACTTCAACTGTACTTCAATTTTTGTTCATGTTTTTTTTTTTGTCAAGTATGTCGTCCTCCATCATTCTCACTCTCCATTAACGGGTTTTTTTTATCAGACTCAAAGCAGAACGGTGACGCCGCCAGTGCTGCTCTAGCAAACGAGGACTGTCCCACAATCGATCAGGTTCTCAGTCCGGACGAGCGCAGCCCCGTGGGCCGAACACAAGAGCGTTACCAGCAGGACAGAGCCTGCTTTCTCCTCAACACACGAGAGTTTCGACCCACTGATGGAAATGTGCGGAAAGGTGCGTTTCAAAGCTTCTGCATGCGATTTACACACACAAACACACACACACACACACACACACACACACACACACACACACACACAAGGAAACATCAGTCTCACATCAGTCCAATTTCTCTGCTAGTTACACCTTAAAGAAACACTCCACCTTTTTTGGAAATAGGCCCATTTTACAGCTCCCCCAGAGCTAAACCGTTGAGTTTTATCACTTTTGAATCCATCGATCTGGCAGGAGCACTTTTAGCTTAGCTTAGCATAAATCATTGTATCGGATTAGACCATTAGCATCTCACTCAAAAATGACCAAAGAGTTTGGATAATTTTTCTATTTAAAGCTTGAAACTTCAATTGTTACATCATGTACTAAGACTGACAGAAAATGAAAAGAAGCTATGTGGAATATATTCAGATGCTGCGAAATATAATTGAGCCTGCTACGGTATGGCAGCAAAGTTCCTTGATTATTACGCCAGAATGAGAGTATAGTTCCTAGCTATATCGGTTTAAAAAATACAACTTTACATTTTCTATCAATCTTAGTACACTATAGTTTTTTTCAAAAGTATCGATTTCGGTAACAATCGGTACAGAAATTTTTAAAACGTCTAGCTAACATTTGAGCGCACGTTCTTAAACACCGCTGATTGGCCATTGTGTTCACATGCTCAACAGAAATGACTGTGATTGGCTGTCAAGGTCATCAGTTCACTGCTGAGTGCAAACACAGTTACACAGACATAAAGCGTTTCATGTCTGCTGTGTTTAAGAACGTGCTCATCAGTGTTCAGATGTTTGCGGGAAATCGTCGTTTTTAAAATATCAGTACCGACTGGTACCGAACTCGATACTTTTGACAACACTAGTACACGATGTAACTACAGAAGAGTCGAGCTTTAAATAGGAAAGTAATCAAAACTTCTTTTTTTTTTGAGTAAGTGAGATGCTAACGGTCTAATCCGATTCAATGATCTATGCTAAGCTAAGCTAAAAGTGCTCCCGCCAGACCAGGAGATTGGCTGAATGGATTAAAAAATGGTAAAACTCATCTGTTTAATTCTAGAGGAGTTGTAAAATGAGCCTATTTTCAATAGTTTTCAATGTTTCTTTAAAGATTCCTTAGTTTCCCTTCATACGGAAACTTCAACGTGCGTCTGGAAACAGACTATGGGAGTACGTCAGATGACCAATCACTCTGAAGAGTAAGAAAACGGGCCAATGAAATGCCAAATTGAATTTGCAGAGCTCTGCTCCACAGCTGGCAGCAATGAGCCATCAGCGCTATATAAGCTGCACGCTTTTCCCGTTTTCTTACTCTTCAGAGTGATTGGTCGTCTGACGTACTCCCATAGTCTGTTACCAGAAGCACGTCTCCATTCCCTTATTCGGGGAACGTGGGTTACAGACGTAACCAGGACATTTGCACACACAAGTGTCACCAAACAACCTCCCCAAAATCTACATGGCCATCTCACGTCCTCGTGTCCATCTCTGCATCCAGAAATACAGATTACATAACCACTAAACATCTCTGGGTGTTTTCACACTTGGTTGGTTTCAGAGAACATTTGCAAGTTTGGCTTACATTGCAAGTCCATTTGATCTGGATAGCAGCTTTAGAGAAAGTCATGATGTTTAGGATATCTGAATATCTTCATTTAATTAATATATAAATAAACAATAAAATAACTTTTTATAGTAGGATGTATTATTGCCCGAAATGAGTATGTACAGTTGAAGACAAAATTATTAGCCCTTCTGTGAAGTGTGTATTATTTGATAGTAGTATTACATAATAGTAGTGCATAATAGTTTTAATAACTAATTTCGAATAAATAGTGATCTTTGCCATGATGACGGTACATAATATTTGACTAGTTATTTTGCAAGATACTAATGTTCAGCTTAAAGTGCCATTTAAAAACTAGGTTAATTATGTTAACTAGGCAAGTTAGGTTATTTAGGCAAGTCATTAGACAACAGTGGTTTGTTCTGTAGGCAATCAAAAATAATAATTTCTTAAGGAGGCAAATAATAATGACATTAGCAGTTTTTACTTTTTATTTTATTTTAATTTTTTTATTATTCCAGCCAAACTAAAAGAAATTAGGCTTTCTCCAGAAGACAAAATTTAAGATGAAAAATGTCCTTGTTCTGGTAAACATTACTTTGGAAATATTTGAACAATTTTAAAGTTTCACAAGTTATATATATATATATATATATCATTTCAATGTGATGATGTCATTGGCCTATGAACATTTCCTGCTTGTTGTCAAACTATTTCATAACTGTAACAAGGGGCAATCCAATGATAACTTTACATTAAAACACCTGCCAAAGGATTATTTATCAATATGTGGAGCTTTTTGGATTCTCTGAAGCTATGGAAATTAAAAATGCAAAACAGGAAACGCGTTAGGACCATTGTTATTGTTTACATCCCTCAAAATGGTCAATATATGTTCTAGTTATGGTTATGTAAAGTTTTAGATGCAGTAAGTTTGTTTATACTGAAACCAAGAACAAAATCTGTAGTCAGATTTTTTTTTTAAATTCAGATTATTTTTCTTATTGGAGACTTTCGTGTTTCCTGTTCAAGTACATATTTTTTTTACTTAAGCATTTTATTTAGCTGTTTTACATGCTATTTTAATGCATTTTAAATTAACAGATTTTTTGAGTTTTATTTAACTTCACAAGACTTTATTTTACATAATTCAATTCAATTCAATTCATGTTTATTTATATAGCGCTTTTCACAATATAGATTGTGTCAAAGCAGCTTAACATAGTTCTAGTAGAGTCCAGATTTCAGAGTTGAAGTTCAGTTTAGTTTAGTTCAGTGTGGTTTAAATTTCACTGCTGAAAGTTCAAACACTGTAGAGCAAATCCACCGAAGCGCAGCTCCACAAGTCCCGATCCAAGCAAGCCAGCGGCGCTAATAATGCTAATAATTTTGCATTTTAAGTGTGAAAACATCCTTTAAACACACTGATATATAAAATATATCGCTTTTGATTTTTTTTTTCTCTTCTGCTTTTGTTGTAACTATTTTTTTTATATGATTTATTTCTTTAATAATACTCAATATCTCATTTGTTTCTTTCCTTAAAATCACACTCTATTTGTACCTTCTATATTCCTTCAATTTCATTTTGCATTGCATTTGTTATCATTTTCATCGACACACCTTTCTATAAACCTTTGTGACACACAGATCTCCTCTCCACATCTCATCCTTATAAAAAAAGACACAACAAAGGAAAGAAACAATGTCCAATCCACACATACACAACTTTCCAAACCCAGTATATCCCTGGTCACCCTTCCTTCAACACAATCCAACTCCATTTATCCCACAATCCCCCCTTTACAGACAAATGGTACAGTCTGTTTTAAATCAAACTCCATCTCAGCACGGATCAAACCAAAGTTATCATAGGTAAAAACCAACCACAGGAACAGAAGCACACCAAAACATGCACATAACATCAGAATAAGCTATTGAGGACTGAAACCATACACAATTACACACACATTTACACCTGCATGGGAGTGTTGTTGTTGATGGGTGTAATTTTTCGTGTTGGTTGATGTTGTGGTGTTGTCCTAACAACTGTCCATTAGTTTCATCTGTTAAAGGAAATGAATCTAATGTTGTATATTTGTACTGAATATGAGTTGAAGGTTGGGTTTCACACACTCTCTGACAAATGTTTGTGCAGCTTGGTCAACTCTTAAAATGCTGACCGTCCCGCTCTGGACAGTCAATGACAAAAATATCAGTGTAAAGTGGGAAATTTATTATCCACTTTAACAGTAGACTTGTAGAAACTCAGCAGAAATACAGTGACACGGCATAAATTTTACTGTGAAGTGCACTTGTTTGTGTAAAGGACACTAGGCTACACTGTTAACAATCTCCTGTAGAATTAATTACTGTAAATTAATTACGGCAAAAATACTGCATTTACATTTACAGCACCATTCATCTTGCTGTTTATGTATTTACAGTATTGTATATCTTTACTGTAAAATATACAGTGATTTTCACAATGCAGCTTTTATACAGTAACATACTGCTTAACTGTCTTACAGTAAAATACAGTTCATATTACAGTTAAATACTGTGTCATTTACAAAAATCGTTAACAGTGTAGTCATGAAATGAATTATTCCAGGTTATTTCGAACCTTTCAGTAAAATATATTTATTTATTTATTTATTTATTTTAAATACAACTCTGCAACCACACTGTAAAATAAAAAGTTGACTCAACTTAATTTTAAAGCAACAATTAATTTAAAGTTTACTCAACTTAAATGAAGTCAAGTGCAGTTCTTGTGTTGAAAGTTGAGTCAACTCAAAAAAGCTCTGCTGCAAGTTGCCTTACAATTTTGAGTCAACTTTTATTTTTACAGTGCAGTTGCATCAACATTTATCTGTACAAACATAAAATTAATGCCAATTTGGCTAGAACCCACTGACTTGGCTTTCCTCTAATCAGTTTATGTTAGCTTTTACCTCCTTATTAATATTTATGAGCCATGAAAAGGTTTATAATGTCAATGTGAGTCTATAACAGACAGGATTGTACACTAAAAGCTTTTTAAAAAAATGTAAAAGAAATTACTACACAGGGTTGTCGTAACCAAGTGTTGGGTCAAATATGGAAAAACCCAACATTGGGGTATTTTTTTCAATTAAATTTAAATAGCATCGTTTAACCGAATGGGTGGGTTTGTCAATATTTGATTCCACATTGGGTTACGACAATCCAGTATTTTTTAAAGTGTACTTTCATTTTATAAAGGATGCGCTAAAATGGTCAAAAGTGACACTAAAGATAGTTCGAATGCTTAAAAATGCTTCTATTTCAAACTACAAGGTTTGAAGAAGAACTATGATGCTGGCTTAAGAAAGCAAAGTCTGAAAATTTAAAACACTATAACTTTTAAGCATGATTGAAATTGTCTAAAACTGTAAAAAGAGTTTAAAAAAAATACTGGAGTGTTGCTTTGCAGTTGCTAGGATGTTCTGAGTGGTTGCTAGGGTGGTGCAGGGTTGTTTATGGTTGCTACACTGATAAAAATGATTAATTGGATTTACATTTTTTTAAGGTAACTGGTGGCAAACAATTTATATGGGCTGAATTTAAACAAAATTAAGTTGAACATTACTACATTTAATTTGTTTGTATGAATGTGGGACCAAGGTGTAGTGGCGGACTGGCCATCCGGACCCATAGATATGTAAACATTTATACATACATCTATGATGGGGAATTTTCCCGGTGGTCAGTATGCAAATATTTCTTTAAATTACGAAAATTATAATTTTACATCACTTTTCTATATCGATGGATAAGTGACCGCACGGGCATTGCCGACAAAGGGCATGTGTTTGTGTGCATGGAAATGTATTATCCTCCCTCCCTGTTAAATTTGATCTAATCCATGTCCAGAAACACACCCCCTCTCCCGCTTTCACTTCTAATTTTAACGGAGGGAGCGATTCGTTTGTGAATGAATCTCCGTTATGAACGACTCGTATGAACCATCCATATCCCTGCCTCTCAATGTGCATATCCACTTTTCTGATATAAATGGTATATAACATTTGTAATATTCAATCATTTAGGATGGACTGTATGCACATTGAGGCGCAGGCACTGTTATGTTATCAGGCACCCTTATAAGTTACTGCAAAAACTAGCCGGTACTTCACTTAGCCAACAATAATACAAGCTTCTGGCACCGCAGCGTCTTGTTGTCATATTTCATTTACATTGTTTGCTGATTTTATTCAAAAAAAACTAGCATAAGTAATTCAGTGCAAGTTGGTGCTACTTTGCCTTATGGTCAGTGCAGTAAGTGACTGTATTATCATCAATAATGTTACTTGTTGAGCACAAAAGTTTGTAACATATAAAAACGTAAAAAACGAAATGTTCTGCCTTTATGCTTTGTTTTATTTGTTTGTTCATTACTACACCCGTACGCAGCGCAAAAGTCCAGCATCTTCAGATTGGCTTTAGTCTTGACTAGTGCGGTTGAATGACATTTGTCCTTAGAGCACTGTACAAATGTGGCGGCGCTATTGATGCATGCTCAGGGTCCGTATGCGATATCTAGTATATATATCTATGAGTAAATCCAATGAATCATTTTTTTTCAGTGTAGGTTAGGATTTAAAAGGTTTATGTCTGTAAAATAATAATTTTGGCAATAATTGGCATTTTTGGTTTTCGGATGAAAGAGAAAAATGGCTGAAAATATGAGCCGAAAAAAGGCTATGATGCGCTGCACTGCCCACCGGTGTTCAGCGTGCTAGTTTCACTCTCCCTCCAGTCATAGTCACCTTAGACTAGCTGTAGAGAAGCTTGCATGCCTGTCGCAGTCAAATTTAAAATAGCTAAATATTCTACTCTGTACTCATGTACATGTATACTTATTTATGGATTAACAGCACATGCTCACCGGAAAAGCAAAGTCCGCTCAAAAAACACACCAACAGGACAATTCTATGTATTTGTTCCTGCTGCTTGCAATAGCGCTACTGTGTGCATGTCACACACTGGTAAAATAACACCTCTCGACTCGTTCACTGTCATTAAAATGTGGTTTTATTGAAATGGAAGGCTTACACATTTACTTTATAGATCATTTTGAGGGATGTACACAAAAACAATGGTCCCAACATATTTCCTGTTTTACATTTTTAATTTCTATAGCTTCCGAGAATCCAAAAAGAGCCACATATTGATAAATAATGTTATGATAGCTGTTTTAACATTAAGTTATGATTGAATAGCCTCTTGTTACAGTTATAAAATAGTTTGATAATAAGCAGGAAATGTTCCAACATAGGCTCATTCTGAAAACGTAGCCCTATATACGTTTCTGGAGAGTGCGAATTATGTAGCCAGAAGTACGTATGGCTACATTTCGTTTTTAAAAATAACGCTACGGGGCGGTATGATGCCATTTCTTTTTTCTCTCCAGAAATGTATATAGAGGTACGTTTTCAGAATGAGCCTGGGTTGAAATGTTCATAGGCCAATGACATCACCACATTAAAATGGTCTATATTATTCACTCACTCGCTTTCCTTCTGCATAGTTCCTGATTTATCAGGGGTCGCCACAGCAGAATAAACCACCAATTACTCTGGCATATGTTCCATGTGGCAGATGCCGCATTAATTAATTACTTTTAATAAAATGATAAATAATTATTGCAATTTTTCTGCATTTTCTGTTTTGGTGTTTATGGCCAAGACGTGCATCTAGATTTTATGGGTTCGACATAGAATTTTCATTTCAGTGCATCCCTACTGTGAAACCATCAAAAATGCTAGGTTGAAAATAACCTTGAATGCTTAAAATTCCTTTAAAGTGTTCATTTTCATTCAGTCTCATCATTTACAGCATGAAGAGTGCAGAAACCCAACCTTTACTCTGGTGTATTCAGACCTGTTACACTAACCTCATACTCTGTAATAAGAAAAACATGTATATGGCACTGTAGAGTTGTGTAACAAAGATTGTTTTCACTGTCAAATGAGATCCACTGCAATTACATCTGGAACTGCACTTGCTGCAGTGTGTGCTTGTGTGTGTGTGTGTGTGTGTGTGTGTGTGTGTGTGTGTGTGTGTGTGTGTGTGTGTGTGTGTGTTTTCAGTGGGATCTCACAAGCTCTGTATTGTCTTTTTCTTCAGGTTGTGTCATATCCCGCGTTTGTATGTTGGCTTCTTCATATATTCTCTCACTGTTCTACTGTCTCCCCCCGTCCTCCTCCTCCTCCTCGCTGCGCGCGCGAGTGTGTGTGTGTGTGTGTGTGTGTCTGTTGTGTTTGTTGTGATGTGACGTCGCTTATTGTGTTTTCAATGTGTTTCCCTCACTCTACCGGTGACCTTTAACCCTGATGTGATGGAGGACAAATGCATATATGTGCACCGAGGCACCTTTTAAATATACGCACACATAGAACAAGTAGCTGGACGGTTGTTTAGGTGTTCGCTGTGCTCAGTCCAATCACTCCAGGGTTAAAGGTCAGGGGTCGATTAGAGGTCAAGGTGAATTCTAATGAGTGCGAGTTCTCAGTTCTGTGCCATGCTGAAAACACAGTGCGAGAGGGAAAAAGGCCTTTATTTAAGATTTATGCATTTGAATTGCATATTATGGCGTTTTAATATAAATTGCCTAATGAAGTTATTGTGGTGCACATTTGTCTGCCATACAGAAACGAAACTGCACTTAAAAAAATCATGGGTTTATAACTATAAATGAAGAGTTTCTGATACTTTCATTCAAAGATGAGCGTTTTTCTCACGCTCCTATGTTTTTGTTCAGTTTTTTTCATTTAAAGATAATAATGAAAACATCCCATTCGTTGTCATAAACGTAAAATAACTGAACCTACACACAGGAGCCATAAAAACAAATACTGATTTCAGATGGCATTTAGAGGATTTTTTTTTCAATTTGAACTATTCATATATTAATAGTGTATAATAATATACTAATAATATATTAATAATCTAATTAATACTATTAATAATGTATTAAAACTATATAGCTCTCTACAACTCTAACATGGTCTCCCACTGAAGCTAAGCAGGGCTGCGCCTGGTCAGTACCTGATTGGGAGACCACATGGGAAAGCTAGGTTGCTGCCGAAATTGGTGTTAGTGAGACCAGCAGGGGGTGCTGTATGGGTCCTATCGCCCCAGTATCTTGATGGGGACTCCCACTGCTCAGTGAGCACCGTCTTTCGGATGAGACGTTAAACCGAGGTCCTGACTCTCTGTGGTCTTTAAAAAATCCCAGGATGTCCTTCGAAAAAGAGTAGGGGTTTAACCCCGGCATCCTGGCAAAATTTGCTCACTGGCCTCTGTCCATCATGGGCTCCTAACCATCCCCATATTATAATTAGCTTCATCACTCTGTCTCCTATCGCCAATCAGCTGGTGTGTGGTGTGCGGTCTGGCGCAATATGGCTGCCGTTGCGTCATCCAGGTGGATGCTGCACACTAGTGGAGGATGAGGAGATTTGAGTGTCCAGAAAAGCGCTATATAAATGTAAGGAATTATTATTAATAATATTAATATTATATTTTGTGTCATGTCGTCAGTTAATCCTCAAACACTTGATTTGATTTAATTTGATATATATTTGTATTTAATAGCAAAAATGGAGAAAACAATCAAATAAAATTATTAAAATGAAAGAAAAAAATAATTAAAGTTAATGGAGAAAACAATAAAATGTATTTCATATTTGATCATGATTAAAATATGGCTAGCTGTTGAAAAACTATATGAAATTTATTGAAATTCATGAGATTACAAGAAACTGTATTTACTGTATTTATCAAGAAATATTAAAGTCTGCGTGAACCGGAAGTTGCTGGGACTTTTATTTCAGTATGTTGATGTACTTCCAACTAAAACGGAATATTGATTAGGGGGCGGGGCTTTCTTTTTGCACTTCATTTACTCATAGCAAACTAACGGTAAGAGGGGCGTGGTTATGACTATTACTATGGAAGCCATCAAGTTGACGTCAACAGAGAAGCAATGCAGAAACAAATGCTCCGATTTTGATTGGAGATTACCAAAACAAACCATTTTTTTCAGTGGATTAACTTGCACAGATCATTCACCATAAAAACAACAATGTGAGCTATCAAAATAAACATTGTAAATTTAGATTTTACGCGGAATTTAAGTTTTTTTTTGACTGTCTAATACTGTATGTACCACATTAGGTATATATTTATGTTAAGATCGCCAATTTATATTCAATTCACATATAAAGTCTTACATTTAGGCCTAAAATATTTTCAAGTGTTTGTTGCTGATGATCACGATAAGTCTGTGAAGCTTTACGAAAAGCATCAGGGTGATGAAAAACAAACACGGATGTCAAAAACTGTTGTGTTTATGTGTGGCACAGTCCTATGAATCTGCTCATACAACATAAACCTGCTTCAGTTCCTAGTGTAGCCGGAATCTCCTACATGGTACGACAGTCTGTGTGTGTGAGTGTGTGCGTGTGTGTGTGTGTGTGTAAGTTAGTTTTTGTTATTGAGGTGTGTGTGTTGTGTAACTGACGTCTGACTGACTGGTTGACAGACAGACACTGGGATATTTGGACAGACTCACAGACAGACTGACGTAGAGCAGGTAAGAATGAACCGCAGTAAAACCCAAGCCCACATCCCTGGCCCTTATCCTGGGCTTGTCTCCTAGGACGGCAGTCGCTCTTTATCACTTTAACATCCAGAGCACCTACAGACACTGACATAGTCAACATTTAGTGTCTGTTAAGAATGTTTGTGTGTGCGAATTTTGTCCTGTTTCTTAATGCAACTCGCTAATCATCTCTAGCCAAACTACCCTCCATGCTCTGTTCCAAAACCTAGCAAGCAAACATCTACTCATAGTAAACTACAACATTTTTTTTTATTAGCATTTTTTTGTCTTTTGAGATAAAAACTTCAATGTAATATGAAGAGTTTTTTTTTTTTTTAATCAATGTTATATGTTTATTTATGCAAATTAATTTGTTTATGACATGACATTTTAAATTGTATGCAAAATAAAAACACGTTTACACACAATGTGTCAAAATACATTCATTCATTCATTTTCTTTTCGGCTTAGTCCCTTTATTAATCTGGGGTCGCCATCCAGCATATGTTTTACACAGCGGATGCCCTTCCAGCTGCAACCCATCACTGGGAAACGTGTCAAAATACAATTTTGAGGTAAAATACAGATAATGAGTAACTATATCAGACACAGGTGTACATAATCAGTGAATCAATGAGTAACAATAGAAACTAACCAGAAATGACAATTGACAATAGCAAAACAGTTTTAGTAATGTGTTAAATGTTTTTTTTGTTACTTTTGTTATTATATATACTGTGTTTATATATATATATATGTATGTATATATGTATGTATGTATATATATATATATATGTATGTATATGTATATATGTACACTCACCAGCCACTTTATTAGGTACACCTTACTAGTACCGGGTTAGACGCCCTTTTGCCTTCAGAACTGCCTTAATCCTTCGTGGCATAGATTCAACAAGGTACTGGAAATATTCCTCCGAGATTTTGGTCCATATTGACATGATAGCATCACGCAGTTGCTGCAGATTTGTCGGCTGCACATCCATGATGCGAATCTCCCGTTCCACCACATCCCAAAGGTGCTCTATTGGATTGAGATCTGGTGACTGTGTAGGCCATTTGAGTACAGTGAACACATTGTCATGTTCAAGAAACCAGTCTGAGATGATTTGCACTTTATGACATGGCGGGTTATCCTGCTGGAAGTAGCCATCAGAAGATGGGTACACTGTGGTCATAAAGGGATGGACATGGTCAGCAACAATACTCAGGTAGGCTGTGGCGTTGACAATGATGCTCAATTGTTACTAATGGGCCCAAAGTGTGCCAAGAAAATATCCCCCACACCATTACACGACCACCAGCCTGAACCGTTGATACAAGGCAGGATGGATCCATGCTTTCATGTTGTTGATGCCAAATTCTGACCCTACCATCCGAATGTCGCAGCAGAAATCGAGACTCATCAGACCAGGCAACGTTTTTCCAATCTTCTGTTGTCCAGTTTTGGTGAGCCTGTGTGAATTGTAGCCTCAGTTTCCTGTTTTCAGCTGACAGGAGTGGCACCCAGTGCTGCTGTAGCCCATCCGCCTCAAGGTTGGACGTGTTGTGCATTCAGAGATGCTCTTCTGCATATCTCAGTTGTAACGAGTGGTTATTTGAGTTACTGTTGCCTTTCTATCAGCTTGAACCAGTCTGGCCATTTTCCTCTGATCTCTGGCATCAACAAGGCATTTGCGCCCACAGAACTGCCGCTCACTGGATATTTTCTCTTTCTCGGACCATTCTCTGTAAATCCTAGAGATGGTTGTGCGTGAAAATCCCAGTAGATCAGCAGTTTCTGAAATACTCAGACCAGCCCGTCTGGCACCAACAACCATGCCACGTTCAAAGTCACTTAAATCACCTTTCTTCCCTATTCTGATGCTCGGTTTGAACTGCAGCAGATCGTCTTGACCATGTCTACATGCTTAAATGCATTGAGTTGCTGCCATGTGATTGGCTGATTAAAACTTTGCGTTAACAAGCAGTTGGACAGGTGTACCTAATAAAGTGGCCGGTGAGTGTATTTAATATATAGTGTATATTTCTTTTTTTTTTTCATTTCTGTTCTTTTAGTTCAGTTGTAGTTTTAGTAAATTTCAGCTTAAATTTAATTTATTTCAGTTTTAAGGATTTTTTTTTTTTTGTGGGTTTTAGTTTTTTTAACTTCAGCTATATTTTAATAAACAATAATGATATGAATAGTTCGGATAAAAAGAATTTTATACCCCAAATGTTCCTGTCTTGAAATGGTCTCTTGTTTTTTCCCAATACTTAAGGCATCTTCATATAAATCCCATTCCCTTAACACATTTCTTCCAAAAATCCATCATCAGAAAATGGTTTCATCTGTTTAAAAGTGCACTACATCATCCATTATTTGAGCAAATGCTAACATCAGGAATTATCTGCGAGCATCTGTCGAGTCTCGCGGACGCTTCTCTGCACTATTGTATGTGGCGTTTGAGTAACCATTAACAAAGTTATTGGCCAAGGAGAACATTTCAGATCATTTCACTTATGAGGTTCCATTTCAGCTGGGATCTGTGTCCTTAGAAGTGAACAGCCTATGTAGACACCGAGTCAGCACACTAGCGAAGGTTTGGAACAGAGCCACAGTGCCTCATTGAACAAACATTAGACTGTTAATAGGGCACGATACAGCGAGTGTACACTGTGTGTGCCAATGGGAGTCGATTTAAAGTCTAAATATACTCCTGTTTTCACTTGCCATCTGTGGAATCTGCAGACACACACACACACACACACACA
>CAIGQV010000641.1:2194148-2204213 GCA_903798115.1 Danio jaintianensis | reverse complement strand
TATAATTTTTTATATTATTAATATTTATTGTATGTATATATTTTTTTCCCCCTAATACAATTTTAGAAAAAAAATATTATTATATATATTTATTAAGTTACATTTGTTCACAGTATTTAATAGTTTATTTATTTTCATATTATTTACTTATTAATTTATTATACTTATATTATACTTATTCTTTTTTGTTTGTTTGTTGAGCTTTTGAAAACATTTAATGATTTTACCAACCCCACAATGTCACATTATTTCATAGTTTATTTATTTACGTATTGTTTCCTTATTAATTTATTATAATCATATTATACTTACACTTATTTTATTTATCATAATTTTAAAAACTGTGTAAATATTTACATATATATACAGTTGAAGTCAGAATTATTAGCCCCCCTGTTTATTTTTTTCCCCAATTTCTGTTTAACGGAGAGAAGATTTTTTCAACACATTTCTAAACATAATACTTTTAATAACTCATCCCTAATAACTGATTTCTTTTATCTTTGCCATGATGACAGCACATAATATTTGACTAGATATTTTTCAAGACACTTCTATACAGCTTAAAGTGACATTTAAAGGCTTAACTAGGTTAATTTGGTTAACTAGGCAGGATAGGGTAATTAGGCAAGTTATTGTATAACGATGGTTTGTTCTGTAGACTATCAAAAACAAATATAGCTTAAGGGGCTAATAATATTGACCTTAAAAAATTAAAAACTGCTTTTATTCTAGCCGAAATAAAACAAGACTTTCTCCAGAAGAAAAAATATTATCTGACATACTGTGAAAATTTCCTTGCTCTGTTAAACATCATTTGGGAAATATTTAAAAAAGAAAGAGCAGTTCAAAGGGGGTTTAATAATTCTGATTTCAACTGTACATTTTTTTTTCTTCTTTTTTTTTCTTTTTTTGCCTTGTTCAGCAAAACATTTAGTGATGTCACCAAACCAACAATGTTGATTGTACACAGAGCGGAAACATCACTATTCTTGAGATTTTTAGCGACAACTTAATTGTTTTATGTTCAATCCACTTACATTTGTTAAGTTAACTTCAATTTGTTTTGGGACAACCTGAATGAATTGTGCGGAACCCTGCATTTTTGCAGTGTACAAGTATTATCACTGACTTCAAATTTAAATGTCAACGCCATATTTTCCTTTGAATTTTTTAGAACAAAACAACTCTATATCAATGCAATACCCAAACACAGACACTAAAAATATATCAAATATATATTTTACGATACAGTACTGTAATATTCATTCACTGACATTACAGAATCTGCATGAGGACTGAATCTCGCAGGATATCGGCGTTACAATGACTGTATTTTAACACAAATAGCGGATACCAGGCCTCCTCATACACTGTGAAACCACTAAAAAAAGTGATTAGTCATCATTAGTGATGGAACTCTAGTGATTAGTTAATTAGTTAAGAAGATTAATCTCTAGATGAGAGATAACCTCGTTTCTCCATTTGTGAGTTGATGTTACTGTTAATATTGTGCTGTTCTTGTAGTATGCAAATGTTTTATTTTTTCTTCTTGTGTATTCATGTAGCTGTTCCCTATATACAACACTGTCAAGCCACTGAAACACATCCAACATGTTTATATTAAAAAAAGCAAGACCCCTCTATGAGGATAATTTAGGCTACGGTGTTGTTGTAGAGACTCATACACTGCTAGCTAGATTTACCTAGCTTCACTTGTTAATGCTACGCTTCTATAGGCCCACATCGTAAACCTGACCTGTACAAATCTGTATCTACACGAGTGAATGTCCATTAAACTCATCTCTGCCTTTCTCTTTATGTATGCTGCTTGTTTTTTTAAGAGTCCTATATGTGTGTTTCGTTGATATTGAGTTTGTTTACGTGTGTTTGCGTATTGTCTTCAGCCAAATACATTAAAAAAATGATGTTTGTTGACTACTTATTTAAAATGAGCTCAAACAACACAATTCTTGAGGGTTTTTTTGGGACAACTTAATTGTTTTATGTTTAATCCAAACTAATAAATTAACTTAACTCCTTCATGTCTTAATTATGTGGAACGCAGCATTTGTTTGTAGTGTGCAGTGGTCCTTCGTTAAAAATAACCCGCAATAGGCGAAATCCGCGAAGTAGTCAGCTTTATTTTTTACAATTGTTATAGATAAGGCTGTAAAACCCCTCACTACACACTTTATACACTACCTGACAAAAGTCTTGCCGTCGATCCCAGTTGTAAGAGCTACAAATAATAACTTGACTTCTAGTTGATCATTTGGAAAAGTGGCAGAAGGTCAATTTTTCCCATTAATCATCTGTTGAACTGCATCCCAATCATCACAAATACTGCAGAAGAACCCGCATGGCCCAAGATTCTCACAGAAATCAGTCAAGTTTGGTGAAGGAAAAATCATGGTTTCAGGTTACATTCAGTATGGGGGCGTGCGAGAGATCTGCAGAGTGGATGGCAACATCAACAGCCTGAGGTATCAAGACATTTGTGCTGCCCATTACATTACAAACCACAGGAGAGGGCAAATTCTTCAGCAGGATAGCGCTCCTTCTCATACTTCAGCCTCCACATCAAAGTTCCAGAAAGCAAAGAAGGTCAAGGTGCTCCAGGATTGGCCAGCCCAGTCCCCAGACATGAACATTATTGAGCATGTCTGGGGTAAGATGAAGGAGGAGGCATTGAAGATGAATCCAAAGAATCTTGATGAACTCTGGGAGTCCTGCAAGAACGCTTTCTTTGCCATTCCAGATGACTTTATTAATAAGTGATTTGAGTCATTGCAGAGATGTATGGATGCAGTCCTCCAAGCTCATGGGAGTCATACACAATATTCATTCTTTCTCCACTGCAGCATGACTTTACATTATTTCTGTTAAATGGTGAGACTTTTGTCTAAGCAAAGTCAGACCGTAGTCCTAATTAAATAATTAAAAATCAAGGTACGATCATATTTTATTTTGGTAAAATAATGATACCAAATGATCAACTAGAAGTAAAGTTATTATTTGTTGTACCTAAAACTTGGATAGGCGACAAGACTTTTGTCAGGTATAGTGTACACTTTTCTCAGACAAACATTAACATTTTTCCTGCAATCACTGATCCACAAAGCTAAAGCAAACTTCATCATTACGATGGTCTTGTTGCGGATAGTTACAACCCTTTCTGCATCTTTGTTGAAACTTATTGCTGCTTTCATCCTTATGTTATTTTCCTCCTTCTTTATGTAACAAACTGAAGATTTATTTATTCCGTAATGGCGCCCTGCAGCTGCATAACTTCTACATTTAGCATGTCCAGAAGTCCCACTTTTTGTGCGATGGTTAGCATCTTCCTCTGCCTTCTGGGTGCTACCGCAGGTCCCTTTGACGGTGCAGAACTTTTCCTCGACATTGTGGGGTTTGTTGGGGAGAAAACTTGCAAACATACAGTACAGCACTTCAGAGTCACACTGCTAGCGATCGAAGATTCATGTAAAGTTGGCAAGCTGAATGCATCCTGTACTGTACAGGAGACACAGTACGCAGGAAATTGATTGACAGTGTTCTACAGCCAATCAGGACGCAGAACACAATGCGCTGTAAAAAAAAAAAAAAAAGCAAGTCAAATTGCACAAAAAAAAAATCGGCGAAACTGCGAGGCCGCGAAAGATGAACCGTGTTATAGCGAGGGGCCACTGTATATGCAAACAAAAAAACAACACAAAGTTAATGTTAAGGTTAATTTTATTGCTTACTGCTTTGTGTTTAAACATGATATTTTCACTCCAAAAAATGTGTGTAGTTATGCAATTATCATTCGTTATTCAATCGTTTATATTAATAGTTTTAATTAGAGTCTGTTTTTAGGTTTTTCATTAGAATTTTACTTTAGTTTTAATATTTTTTGTTTTTTAAGTCTAAAAATGTAAGTTTAAAAATGTTTTTGAAAGTTAATAAAAAAAATTAATTAAAATAAGAAATAAACTGTAAAAATATATTTTTTTCATAATTTGTGTTCTTTGTATGGGAGTCGGTTGCTCTAACAAGGAGGCTAAAGACCATGGCCTCTAGCGTCTGTCACTAGAGCAGCTTTTGAAGTCAGAGGAGAGAGGTTTACCTCCATAGCACTTGACTAGCTGGCCTCCGTTACACTCACCCCCTAAACCTCACTCCCTCCGTTACATATTATTTCAAACTACTAAAATGTCAATAAAAGTCAAACTGTAGAGTTGAATTTTTAACATCAAAAGTTGACAGTACAGAAATCAAGGTCCAATAATGCAATTCACAACCATAAATAAACAGAAAATACAAAAACTGTTAAATAATACATATTTTTAAGTGTATTTACTTGTCAACTAGCTGAAATTAACTACGTTTTATATTTATTTCATTTCAGTTATGTCTATTTTATTTAATGCAAAACTAAATCCAGTACCAAAACTTTGAAAGAATTTGACCATTTTTTAATATATTAGAATGAATTATGTCTGTTAACTGACTTCTTACAGTACATGCTTTACTTTTTACCAGCCATCCACAGGTAAACCTTCCCCAGCTTTCTACTGTTTTAATCAATAAGTTTCCTTTATGAGTGATAACGTAGTGGTCTTATTATATTTTAAAGTGACCTAGAATGTATCTGGGGTGGACTATTCCATTCCTGCTAGACTACAAAGCCAATTGGCCACATTTAGTGTCAGCTCTCACGGTTAATCTTCAGGTTAAACACTGTGTTATCATCATTTAATTGCAATTAGCGCCTGTGCATTTTCTCCGGGACTGGACTTTTTCACCCTTGAGAAGATACATTGCACAGCCGGTGTTCAGTGCATGCAACTTCATCTTGAGATCTGTCTTTCTCTGTGTGTGTGTATGTGTGTACTGTATTTAGAAGAGTTTTAACCATGTTTGTCTTCATTTTTTCCCCATTTTTTTGTATTCAGTAGCTTTGTATTTGTGTGATTGTGTATTTTCTGTTAAAGCATTTCTACATCTTAACGGAATTGTTCACACCCAATGAAATGAACATTCGCCGAATATCTTACTCACCTTCTGGCTATCCAAGATGTAAACGAGTTTGTTTTTCATCAGAACAGATTCGAAAAGATTTTAGCAGTGAATTAGTACAGTCACGTTTACGATGGTGTAGTTTCACAGGTTAAATCCAAATGAGGATGAAAACATGAGGACGAAAGATTTTTAAACTTTTGAAGTTGATGACATGAATTTGTAGCCAATTTTATTATGACAAGACAATAGAAAGTGGATCTTTTTGAACAGCAAACTGAGCTGGTATATTATAGTAGTAGTAGAAAAAAAAACATACTTACGAAGTCTGAAGTTATTACAAACACATTGCATTCAACTGCTGTGTTGTCAAAAACACTCTCAGAAATAATGGTACAAAATCTGTCAATGGGGTGGTACCTTTTCAAAAGGTACATTTTTGTTCCTAACAGGTCCTTTAAGGTACATATTAATGCATAAAAAGCACTATTGTGTATCTCACAGTACCTTAAAGGTACAAATGTCCACCTGTATGGTACAAAAATGTACTTTTTGAAAAGGTACGACCCCAGTGACAGATTCTGATAGTGAAGAATAGGAATCATAGAGGACACCAGGTTTATTTTTGACTGCTTATTGGGGAAAATTGTTATAAAGCCAAAATATACTGAATATAGTTCTTTTTGGCAACCATATAAACATTCATTTTGCAATCTAGATAGCCTGTATTTGACCACAACTCCAGAAGCTATTTTCATTGTATAAACTAAATAAAACATTTTAACGCTATGTCATTTTAACCATCATTTAAATTTTTTTACCGTGAACTATTTGCGTCCTTGTAATTAGGCCTATATATTTTTGTGGTAACACTGTCAACTCCTGTTTATAGTTCTAATATAGCAATAAGTCCCAAGAAGCCATGGTTTACAGTGAATTTACAACAGCAACAAGGGTGTTAAAACATCTTTAGCTGTTATAAATTCACTGTAAACCGCAGCATTATGGGGCTTATTGCTTTTCTATAGACCATTTCAATGTGGTGATGTCATTGGCCCATGAACATTTCCTGCTTATTATCAAACTATTTTATAACTGTAACAAGAGGAAATTCAATCATATCTTAATGTTAAAACAGCTATCATAACATATTTATCAAGATGTGGACCTTTTTGGATTCTCTGAAGCTATAGAAATTAAAAATGTAAAACAGGAAATAGATTAGGACCGCTGTTATCATTTACATCCCTCAAAATTGTCTATAATGTTTTTTTCATAGCAAGGTTTCACAAAATACAAAAAAAAAGCTAATAAAAGAGTTTATTTAGCTCAGAACTGATAGTGGAATGGTACACACAGGTGTATCTTTGTAGAGTATTTTACAACAGATTAAGAATCAAGGGCCAGAATTCTAGCCTACTGGTCTCCAAATCTGTTCTGATGAAGAAACAAACTCATTTACCTCTTGGATGAACAAAGGGTGAGTAAATATTCAGCAAACTTTCATTGATGGGTGACTTGTTCCTTTAAGTTTTCTCAGATGTGTTTTAAGAATGCATTGCTTTCTGGTGAGTTTGTTTTCTAACAAAATCATTATATCTCTGTTTTTGTCCGCAGTGTTAAGTTTCTAGCATTTGGCAAATCTTTTAAGGAGACGCGGTTAGTCGCTGAATCCTGACAGTTTTGCCGATGGGGTCGTACCATCCACATGGGACATGAGAGGAATGTCGGAGTGGCGAGAGGGTGAGACTGGAAAAAATAAAGCTAAATAATATATCTATATATTTAAGGAAGGAAACTGGAATTTTCCAAGGCCGGATCTTCACATGGTAACCAAAGCAACCTCACCGAAATTCCGGATCACTCCTCTTTCTACAGACTGACTGACTTTACAGCAACAAAACCGAACATTGCACTGACACCTGAAAGAGGAAAAAGACTCTTGAAGGAACGAACGAAAACAAAAAACAAACAAAAAAAACATTCCAATGGTTTAAGATCAAAACACCAGGCGTTTTGACTGCCGTGCTCACCTGGGCCCTGAGTTTCTGTATATTAGCCTATGTGTAAGAATGAAGGACCAAGTTAGAATAATTATGTAGCATTTCTGCTAAGACCTTGTAGCATTTCTTGGCTGGGAGAAACTCTCCAGAGACTTTTTACAGACTGATATTTCATTGACCGTTTGCACAGAATGACTAAAAATGGCTTAGTCATGCACAATTTCTTTCTTCTTTTCTTCCCCCACTCAGCATATTAGCAGCAAAAATGTGTTGTTCGTGCATTGCCGTGTGGTAGTTCCCACTCCCCCTGTCCCAGAAAAAAAAAAAAAAAAGTCTGAGTCTTAGAGTAGCTTTTCTTTGTGAATGAATCTAGAGCACTGAAAAGTGAAACGCAGCACTCTGCTTTGGTACGTTGCTATTCCCAAAACAGTCTTCCAGTTTTCTCCCCCAACGTCCAGGGGAGGCAACATCGAAAACACAGTCCTGACAGACCAAAGCCCAACTGCGACCAAATAACGTAAGCTAAAATGGCACAAAATCACTTACGAAACAATGTTCCCTGCCAGATCTGAACTTTTTTGTCCCTTTAAATACCAACGGATTGGCTGTTCTGCCAGGGGTGCTGTCTTTATAATTCCCCAAATCCCTTAAACTGAGGACTTCCCAAAGTGGAATTCCCCAATCTAGAGGTTTATTTTCTGATTTATTTAGTAGAGCTGATGCTGCCATAGATTATATACGTGCACATGCCAGTGCTTGGACCAATAAAAAGCGTTTTTGCTTTGTGGAAAGAGGGTATAAAGGTCAGGGATGTGCATTCTTGTAATCTCCCTTTCTGAGAGAAAAAAAATCGTCTACGTCAGAAGACGTGTCTAAAACTGCCTTCAGAGTTTCCCTCCATCTCTGTCTTGTTTCTCTCCTATTGGCTCGACAGCTTTGTTCCGTCTTAACTAATCAGAGGGAACGTGAGAAGTCACCGAACCAATCAAGAAAAATAAATGACTACGTTTACATGGACATCAGTAATCGAATTATTTGCCTTAATCTGAAGAAGACAATAATATGATGAAGGTGTTTACATAAGCTGCTTTTTGAATGTTACTTTCATGATCCCGTTTGACATGTTATAGCACATAATTCGATTAACGTCATTGGGTCACCGCGCTATCCACGTTTCCTCTGGAGATTCATGTAATTTCGGTTGTTTCATTTTTAATTTGTTGACTTTAACTGCAGTTCGGCAGTTTCACTTTCATTCAGGAACATTTCATGCATGCCCCCCGTGACAAACTGAGGTATTGGATGTGAGTATGAACTCTGCTGGAAGAGTGTTGTTTTAATGGAATTTGATACCGCACGCCGTATGGGGAAAAAACCTCCACATTACGCGATGCGGGTGTCTGTGGTCCTTTACTGACTCGGTAGGTGCAGAGAATAGTGTCAAACAGCCGTGTGTGTATGGAATATCCTGTCGCAAAATGCGGCGAAAATTCTACAGAACGGTAATAGTTTGATTGTGGTGTTTATGTCTGTACTGCACTTCAATAATGCAACTAAAATCAGCATACTCCACATATCTTAATTTGATTTCTGTTTAGTTCAATTATAAGTCGGATTAAGGTCATCAAAAATCGCTGTTTACATGCTAGACTCTTAATCAGAGTATTGTCTTAATCGTATTAAAATTGGATTATTGGTGTCCATGTAAACGTACTCAATGACTACGTTTACATGGACATCAGTAATCGAATTATTTGCCTTAATCTGAAGAAGACAATAATATGATGAAGGTGTTTACATGAGCTGCTTTTTGAATGTTCCCTTCATGATCCCGTTTGACATGTTATAGCACATAATTCGATTAACGTCATTGCGTCACCGCGCTATCCACATTTCCTCCGGAGTTTCATGTAATTTCGGGTGTTTCATTTTTAATTTGTTGACTTTAACTGCAGTTCGGCACTTTCACTTTCATTCAGAAACATGTCATGCATGTCCCCCGTGACAAACGAGATATTGGATTTGAGTATGATCTGCTGGAAGAGTGTTGTTTTAATGGAATTTGATACCGCACACTGTATAGGGAAAAAAACCTTCGCATTACGCGATGCGGGTGTCTGTGGTCCATCACGGACTCTGTGTCAAACGGGCGTGTGTGTATAGACTATCCTGTCGCAAAATGCGGTGAAAATCCTACACAACGGTAATAGTTTGATTAAGGTGTTTACATAAATCAATAATGTAACTAAAATCGGCATACTCCACGTCTTAATTCGATTTCTGTTTAGTTCGATTATGACTTTAGTCGGATTAAATTAATCAAGAATCGCTGTTTACATGCTAGACTCTTAATCAGAGTATTGTCTTAATCGTATTAAAATCAGATTATTGGTGTCCATGTAAACGTACTCAATGTCGATAAAAAAAAACGAACAAATTTATATTTTGATAAGTAGTTGCATTGACATCTGGATGGTTCTCGAGGAAACACCAATGTCTGAATGCGACTGTAAAAATGCGACAGCGACCACCTTATTTACAGATAAAAGAAATGAACGAAAAAATATTATCGCACTCTTTTTTTTTTTTTGTTTGTTTGTTTTTTTTTTCGGAGGGAGGGTGCAAAAAAAAAAAACCATGCTCCATTTAGAGATTGTTTCCTCAGACTGAACTGTGAGAAAATGGATGTCAAAATATACGCTAACGACAAAAAAAAACTAACGAGAAAAAACAAATACTTGGAGAGATAAAAAAAAAAAAATGCATTTTTGTAACTTTGTTTACCAGCATGAGAAACTTTGCATGACTGTATTTTCTGCTCGCCCTTAGTTGAAGTGGAGAGGGCTAAAATAATAATAATAATTTAAAAAAAGATGAAGATGTTAATAAAAATACATAAATGAATAAAAAAAAACATGATATGCAATGGATATTTAAGAAGAAGAATATATTTAAAAGAGCTATATTTTGTTTTGAAATAGAAAGAAAATGTGAATAAAGTCTGACTTACGCACACACACACACACACACACACACACACACACACACACACACACAC
>CAIGQV010000641.1:2161923-2194138 GCA_903798115.1 Danio jaintianensis | reverse complement strand
CACACACACACACACACACACACACACACACACACACACACACACACTGAACTGTTTTATTAGATTTAAAAGATTAAAAAAATACCACCAGTTTTGCTACATACTGCCCCGTGTTACATTCTCATCATATTTTTTTAGGTTGTGTATCTCTCTCTGTATGCTAAGCGAGTCGTCCATCTTGTCTTTTATCGTAGGCCTAATGCTAATGTTTGTCTTCGCACAGCATTAGCTTCTTATGTAGCCATGAAAACAACTGTGCTAAATCCTCTGCGTTGGGGCTGATAGAGTTTCATTCTCAGTTCGATGTTCAAATGCTCTCATTGGCAATAATCCGAATGATAATCCAGAGATCTGTTGGATGGAGACTGTAGCAAAGCTAAGCGGAGTCTCGGCGTCTTCCTCACCAACAGATGCGGCGTTTTGAAGACTGTGTTTTTGTAGAGGCGTCGCGTCTCTAATCTCAGGTGAAAAACATGAATAATGTCAGTTTCGCACCAGACCTCTGCCTGCCCGCTTTCATCTCGTCTGATCGGTTTTAAAATCCCATTGAAAAATGACATACTATTTCCTGTTCTGACAGGAGGTTGAGATACAGGGCTCGTGTATTTATATTTGATAGTGTTTTGCTAACGCTAATGTTTTTTTGTTAAAGTTTTAGGACAAAGAAGCTAAACCTTTAGCATTTAGCTTTAGGCTAACAGAATATATTCTTGTTAAATTTAATGATGCTATAAATAAAAGTTGTTTTTTATTTTCTGAAGCCCAGACTAAAGCTAAACCTTTAGCATTTACTGTAGCTTTATAGTCTAGTGGAAGAAATCATGGTTTTAGATCAAATTAGGTGCCCTACAGTTTTCAGTTTTACCCTACTTGTTCGTCATGTAAAATGTCTTTGTTGTATCTCAGGTCACTAGCTTAAAGCTAAACATTTAGCATTAGGCTATTAGTCAAGTTAAATGAGTGAATCTGTAATATTGGCTACTGGATCAAAAATAGCTAGCTTTAGTCATGCTAATTTGATGTCATAAAATGCTGTTTTTGCTCACTTGAATTTCACTTGAACATCAGATTAGCATTTAGCGTTAGCCTGATGCAAGGCATTTAATATTGGCTACAATTAAAATTGCTAACTCCACTCATGCATATCAGATGTCCTGAGTTCTGTTTGTCCTATAATTTTTTGGTTGTAGCTTGGAGCACCAGATGAGCATTTAGCATATTTAGCACTTTAGCTGTTACATGCATTTATCCTTATTTCTTTAACACCCTACAGAATTAAAATATTGCACTCTAATCATGCTAATTCATCCTAAAATGTTAACTTTTACTCACATTTATGGTTGAAGGATTTTTTGTTTGTTGTAAAAATAAACCTAGCTTTACGCTAATAAAAAAAACATCACAATGACTGATGCGAAATGTGTTCGATATAGCCTACAAAATTAAAAATGCTAACTCTAATCATGTTCCTTTGATGTCCTAAAATATTTTACCAAACTTGTTTATCATATCAGTTTTTTGTTGTATCTCAGGATCCAGGCTAAAGCTAAACCGTTTAGCCACCACCGCTGAGTTTTTGCTTAGATCTGGGACTCACTCAGTAGCATTGTAGCACTGCAGCTAATCTGTTAGCATTAGCACAAGGGCATTTACAACACGATTGTGCAACAAAAGTAAGAGTCCTATGCAAAACATGTTAGCTGTCGATTTCATAATGTCCATCCATCATATTTTACTCTGTCACAACACTCATGTGGATATTCATTCATGTAGATGATAATATATGAACACTAGCAGGCAATTAACCTCGAAATTGACTGTGTTACTGTAAATGAAAAGCATCTGCTAGTTAGCAAATGGACAGCAGGGTTCCCTTTTCTTTGAAAAGATTATAATTTAAGCCCATCAAAAGTCTTATTTTTACTTATGAGATGTCTTAAAGTTTTGATTTAAAATTTTAAACAGGTCTATTTTATTAGCGCTTTTACAAAAATATATTTATCGTGGATTCGTTATATTCCGCAACATTTAGGACAGCGTATTTTATACTGTCTTTTGCGTCAAAAGGCAGCGTAAATAATATATGTCGAATTGTAAGTTCATTATTTACATTCATTTAGGGTGTGTAATAATTATCATATTTCGTGTGCTGCTAGCTGACGTCAAGTTTGTCGAAGTAAATTAGAAACAAGTGATACTAGTAATATAGTTTACCAGAGCATTTTTTTTAATAAAAATTTGATTAGAAAAAGGTGATTATAGTGATATATCTGTTAGTCGCCACAGTGGAATGAATCACCAATTACTCAAGTTTGTTTTATGTGGCGGATGTTCTTTGAGCCACAAACCTAAGAATATGAAATAAGTAAATAATAATACATGTGTATCACTGCTATGACTTTACCAATAGAATGTGAGTAATACAAATACATTTGTGTATCAGTTGCGCGTACTCAGCAAAATGTCTGATTATAGTTAAAGGTCTTTGCACACTGAAGTTCGAAATTTTCGTATGCGGTTTTTTTCGTATTCATATGTGAGAAATTCGTCACGTGCACAAACCTTGCTCACCGATGCGTATTAATTAATCCATTCTAAAAAAAACACAAAACATTTCAGTCAGTTCAAGCAGTGATACTTTGTTCTCTCTCTTCTCCAAAGTAGTAAAAGAAAGAGGAATAGGCTGCATATTGTGTTCATTTAATACTAGCCTACATAGAGAGGAAGGAGAGTTCAGCTCATTATCCAATATCTGCGCTACGATTATCCCGAAATGCTAAGTTTATTTCAGGAAATCAGTGGAATTTTGATACATTGCTTGTGATACTTCACACATTCACGTACGTAAACAAATCCTGAACAGAGACTGGCAGCACCTATAGACATTATAAAAGATGGCGGCCGCGTTGACGTGTCGAAGCAACAGACCGAAAGCGGACCATGATTTCTATTATAATGTCTATGGGGCCAGTCACTGAATCCAGGATAGGAGTTCTCAACTGTCCGCCACATTCTGTCTTTATATTATGCACTGTGTTTGTCATAAACTTATCTGTGGCTCAAATGACGGCATTCTGTATTTAGCTTTTCGCTTGTACGGTGGCTCTGAACTGTCAAAACACCTCTCAAAGCGCTTTTTTGGATGCGAAAAATAGAAAAAAAAATCGAACCTGTTTTGAATTTTTTATGACGGATGAAAGTTTCGTAGGCAGTGTGTCAATACGATTCACATAACATGAGGTCGAATTTATTTTTTTAACGTACGAAATTATTACAATTACGGACGAAAATGTCAGATTCAGTGTGCAATAATCTTAAGCCAACAAAATCGTAGAAATCGGAGATATCGCTCCTAATGTAACAAAAAGTCAAAACAACAAATGTGTGTATGTTTCTTTAACAAGTTAATCAGGTTTCAACTCAATTTTGTAAGTTATACAAAGTTTGACTTAATATTTTTTAGTCAGTTTGATTGATGTAAGTTGAGACAACCAGAAAAGTGTCAGTATCATTTTTAATTTCTTCAGGTCTTAAATAAAGGTCTTCAAAAGTCTTAAATCTGATTTAAAGCTGGTTGAGAAAGGAAGGAGAGCGTGAGGAATGTCGGCAGGCAGCGGTCCGGTGTCTGGTGTGACCGTGATATTTCACATTACATCCTCTGCTGTTTGCTTGAAGCGGACGTTCGACCTTTAGCCGAAAGACAACATGACACAGCGAATATTTTCGAAACCTTAGCAAGCAAAAATGAGACGTCTCGCGCCGGGGTCACCGCATCCAGAATGAAACCTTATAGCCCGAAGAGCTCAAAAAATAAAAAATAAAAGAAGAAGCAGTCCTGCATATTTATAGTTTTATAAATGCTTTTGTTTGTAATTATCAACTGAATGAATAATTTATATTTTATACAGAGTTCCGTTTCTTTTTCTTGATGCATTTCAAAGAGTGTTCATATTTTTTACTACCACTTTGTGTCCAGAAAGAGCCAGTGTTTGGGTTTATTTTAAGCGCACTTCACTGCAGAATAAATAAATAAATGATTACCCGCGTGTTTCCAGCAGGAACATGGCGGCTCTCGTCCTCACCGAGCGCTGATGTTGTTGTTGTGTTTTTCCCGCCCATTTTGGTTTCTGAGGCGAGTTGAGTTCGTCTTTTTGTCGTGGATGAGTCTGGATGTTTCTGCATCTGATGGTCTGATTTTGTTCACTGCCTGCTCTTGTATCAGATGTCAGTTCGATCACTCGTTTACTGTGTGTTACATTTGAGTTGATGTACTTGAATTTCAGATATGCAATCACCACCTCTCTGACCACTGCCAATCATCCCGATCAATCAACATGATCAGTAATCAATGATTAAAGTGATTAACAAACATCCACGGGATTCTTTGTTGTTTGTATGTAAGAAACTGTGTGTTCATGCATTTTCAGACATGGTTTATTTAAAAGAAAATTAGGAAACATTAATACGGTTTTACAATAAGGTTAGCTCATATTTACTGACATGAAAAATTACTGAACTATACATTTATTACACTGTTTATTAATCTTTTTTTAATCGTTGTCCTTTGTATTTGTTTGTATTACACTTCGATAATTGCAGATGTTTTATTCAAAAGAGAATTAAGGTGGTAATGGTTATTTTACCATAAGTTTCCATTAGTTAGCTCATATATTTACTGTCATGATAAACATTAATGAACTATACATTACAGCGTTTAGTCATCTTTTTTTAATGTTACTAAATGAAAATGAAGTAGTTCTTGTTAACAAAGATGAATTAATGTTAACAAACAAAGCTTTGGATTTTAAAAATGCTGAACTATGATTATTAAATGCTTTGTTTTGTTCATTTTTCGTAAGTACATTAGCTAATGGAAGCTTATTGTAGTTTGACCAGAAATAAATAAATATATATTATTATTATTTCAAATATATTTCTATTTTAGCAAGGGCATACATTTAAAGGACTGTTTGGAAAAATGTCAAATGCTGTTTTGTTTTTTTTGTTTCCTTTTTGAATGACAGGATGTTTAAAAAAAATCCCTAAGTTAAAAATTAAGTATACAATTATCAGCATTATTATTAACACATTTCAAAAATTAATTTGCATTACAATGATTTCTATAAAAACTGAAGATTGTATAAATTATAATAATAATTCTTACATTTATATAGCGCTTTTCTAGACACTCAAAGCGCTTTACACAATGGGGGGAATCTCCTCATCCACCACCAGTATGCAGCATCCACCTGGATCCATGATGGACAGAGGCCAGTGGGCAGATTTGGCCTGGATGCCGGGGTTAAACCCCTACTCTTTTTCGAAGGACATCCTGGGATTTTTAACGACCACAGAGAGTCAGGACCTCGGTTTAACGTCTCATCCGAAAGACGGCACTCACTGAGCAGTATAGAGTCCCCTTCACTATACTGGGGTGTTAGGACCCACACAGACCACAGGTTGAGCGCCCCCTGCTGGCCTCACTATCACCACTTCCGGCAGCAACCTAGCGTTCCCAAGTGGTCTCCCATCCAGGTACTGACCGGGCGCAGCTCTGCTTAGCTTCAGTGGGCGACCATGTGAGAGTTGCAGAGAGCTAGCTGCCGGCTTGCTATTATGGTGAAAATAAATTACATTTGACAATAAATTTCACTATTTTAACAAGAATATCATAATTCTACATTTCAAAAATACTCCAAAACCCAGCCAACTATAACGTATTTGAACATTAGTGTATAGATTTATGAACAAGATATTCTGAATATGGACGAATTTTAAATATGTACTGATTTAAAAAAAATCATGTTTCTTCAAGATCAAGAACAGTAAGTTATTTGTTCAGATGTTATCACTCATTATATGACATTACAGCAAAACATATTTCCACATATTTCAAAACTGACTTGTGCTATACATAAAACAAAGCCCCTAAATCAGTCCATACGCTTTATTTTGTTAACAAAACCATTTGATTCATATATTTGTAAGTGCGGTATGAAACTCTCCCCATGTGAACAAAGATATTAATAAACACTCAGAAAGATGCAAAGGTGAGCATGTAGCCTGATTAACCAGAAACACAAGAGCTCTGATGTTCAGTATCGATTCTTCCTCCAAATGGCAAACAAACATCCAAAAGAAGACCAAAATAAATTTCAACAACTGAACCCATAATTACACACTTTCAATAAGGAAGAAATTCCAGCACACGTTCTTTAACACACGATTAAACCCAAGTCTATTATTTGATATTTTCCCTAAACCTTTAAAGGGATAGTTCACCCAAAATTTACAATTCAGTCATCATTCACTTCTGTTGAACACAAAAGAAGATACTTTGAAGAATGTTGAAATAAAAAGTGGCCATTGACATCCATAGTAGGAACAAAAATACTATGGAAGTCAATGGCTGTTTTGAAGAATGCTTGAAACCTGTAACCATTGACTTGCATGGTATTTGATTTATTTGTTTTTTTTACTATGGAAGTCAATGGTTACCGGTTTCCAGCATTCTTCAAAATATCTTTTGTGTTCGACATTATAAAAAAAATTCTTACAAATTTGTTAAGTTATTTTTTAAAAACTCACTCAAGTGGTTCTAAACTTTTATGAGTTTCTTTCTTCTGTTGAACACAAAAGAAGATACTTAGAAGAATGTTGGGGGTGGGGAAAAGCAGCCATTGACATCCATAGTAGAACAAAAATACTATGAAAGTCAATGGCTGTTTTGAAGAATGCTTGAAACCGGTAACCACTGACTTCCATAGTAAAAAAAATATGTAAATCACATACCATGGAAGTCAATGGTTACCGGTTTCCAGCATTCCTCAAAATATCTTCTTTTGTGTTCAACATTAACAAATCTGTAATTTTTTTATAGAGCTACTTTTAAAATTCCTTTGTATTTACTCACTCAAGTGGTTCTTAACTTTGAGTTTCTTTCTTCTGTTGAACACAAAGGAAGATACTTTGAAGAATGTTGAGATAAAAAGTAGCCATTGACATCCATAATAGGAACAAAATACTATGGAAGTCAATGGCTGCTTTGAAGAATGCTTGAAACCTGTAACCATTGACTTCCATGGTATTTGATTTATTTATTGGTTACCGGTTTCCAGCATTCTTCAAAATATCTTTTGTGTTCGACATTATAAAAAAAATTCTTACAGATTTGTTAAAAAGTTACTTTTAAAAACTCCCTTTTTATTTACTCACTCAAGTGGTTCTAAACTTTTATGAGTTTCTTTCTTTCTGTTGAACACAAAAGAAGATACTTAGAAGAATGTTGGGGGTGGGGAAAAGCAGCCATTGAAATCCATAGTAGGAACAAAAATACTATAGAAGTCAATGGCTGTTTTGAAGAATTCTTGAATCCTGTAACCATTGACTTCCATGGTATTTGATTTTTTTTTCTACTATGGATGTGTATTGATGGTTACCGGTTTTCAGCATTCTTCAAAATATATTCTTTTGTGTGCAACATTTTAACAAATCTGTAAGAATTTTTTCATAAAGCTACTTTTAAAATTCCTTTTTATGTGGTTCTAAACTTTTATGAGTTTGTTTATTTTGTTTAACACAAAAGAAGATACTTTGAAGAATGTTGGGGGGGGAAAGCAGCCATTGACATCCATAGTAGGAACAAAGTTTTTTTTTATCTGATTGTATTTGATTTGTTTTTCTACTATGGAAGTCAATAGTTACCGGTTTCCAGCATTCTTCAAAATATCTTCTTTTGTGTTCAAAGAATAAAAAAAAAAAACTTGTGAATGTTTGAAACTACTTGAGGGAGAGTAAATAATGAGTAAATGTTCATTTTGGGGTGAACTATCCCTTTAATGTCTTTTTTTAAACTGGTTAAAAGATGCACAATGTTTAGTGGCGTTTATATACACGAGTCAACATTTGAAGAGGATCAAAAAACTGTCCCAAGTCGAAAATAGGTGTGGTGACCACTTGAATTAAAGGTTTTGATCCTCTTCAGATGTTGAGTACTGTAGATGTGCTGTAGAGATGTTTTTTCAGTACTCCAGGCCTCTGATGTTGGCGATGGTGGCGCTCAGTCTTCGGGGAAGTGTTTTAGCCGTCTGCCGATACTCGTCCGGTTTGACACGGAGAAGAGTGACGATATTCTGAAGGGTTCTGGAGGTCTGCAGGCCCAGCGCATCCATCACGTTACTCAGGTAATCTGCCATCACCGCAAAAAAAAAAATTACTGTAATAAATGTGTACGAATTTTGGTGACACTTTACAATAAGGTTTCATTAGTAATGTTAGTTAATGTATTTACTAACATGAACTAATTACAAACAATACTTGTACAGCATTTATTGATCATAGTTCAACATTTACTAATGCATTATTAACATACAAATTCATGCTTGTTAACATTAGTTAATGGACTGAGTTAACGAATAATCATACTTTCATTAACTAACATTGGCGAACATGAATACTGTAATAAATGCATTGCTGATTGTTTGTTCATGTTAGTAAATGCATAACTAATACAACCTTCTTGTAAAGTGCTACCAGATTCTTTTTTAATATAGCTACTTTTAAAATTCCCTTTTATTTACTCACTCAAGTGGTTCTAAACTTATGAGTTTCTTTCTTCTGTTGAACACAAAATATTTTTTTATTTAACACACCTTCATTTAATACAAAACTACAACGTATCATTGATTTAAACAAAAACATTTCCAAATCACACAATGTTTTCATCAAAAAAAACTATTTTCAACCCAACACAACATCTTTTTTACACTCCAAATGTCTTCAAACTGGGGCAGCACGGTGGCGCAGTGGGTAGCAAGAAGGTCGCTGGTTCGAGCCTCGGCTGGGTCAGTTGGCATTTCTGTGTGGAGTTTGCATGTTCTCCCCGTGTTCGCGTGGGTTTCATCCGGGTGCTCCGGTTTCCCCCACAAGTCCAAAGACGTGGTATAGGTGAATTGGGTAAGCTAAATTGTCCGTAGTGTATGTGTGTGAATGAGTGTGTATGGATGTTTCCCAGTGATGGGTTGCAGCTGGAAGAGCATCCGCTGTGTAAAACATATGCTGGATAAGTTGGCGGTTCATTCCACTGTGGCAACCCCTGATTAATAAAGGGACTAAGCCGAAAAGAAAATGAATGAATGAATGAATGTCTTCAAACTTGTCCAACTCCTTCATTGATAAATAAAAATTTTAATCATGCCTTATTCTTGCTCTTAGAAGCCCTTTAAAAATCACTTCAGTTTTATAATTGGTCTCATACAAAATCTTCTGCCTCCTTCTAATGTATATCGCCATTTTTGCTTGTCCAAATATAAAATTTAGCAGACGCCCTTTTCCTTTTTTCCATATTCAAAACCAAACACAACACTTTTGTTAAACACAAACGAAGATACTTTGAAGAATGCTTGAAACCTGTAAGAATCGACTTCCATAGTATTTGTATTTCTACTATGGAAGTCAATGGCTACAGGTTTCCAGCATTCTTCAACGTATCTTCTTTTGTGTTCCACCTATTTTTATGCACATTTTAAAATATCACATAAAAACATATGTACATTCAAGCCTGAAGTTATTCATACCCCTGGAAAATTCTGACCTAAAGTTTCTTTTATTCAACCAGCATATTTTTATTGACCGGAAATGACACCGGCTTCTCCCAAAAGATAATGCGATGATGTACAAGAGGCATCATTGCGGAAAACAAAGAAGCTTCTATTTACATTTAAACAAAAACTTTAAGTCCGAATTGGCCAGGGGTATGAAGAATTTCTGTATGTGTAGAAATGTTTCAATAAAAATATCATTTCAAAAACAGAAATTAAAAAAAAAAAGTGCATTTCAAAGACGAACACCTCTGTAAATTTGAGCTGAAAATCTGCATGAATGATGAATAAAGTAACGCCATCCTCACCGATGTCAGTGGCGAGCTGTTTGGTGTGATGAGCGCTGAGTTCTGGAAGCTGCAGGATCACGTCACAGTACGTCTGCATGGTGGCTCTGGCGATTGAGCCCAGCCAATAATCAGCTGTGTTTTCCAGCTCTGGCACATCATCACCTACACACACACATACATACATATATATATATACACACAGTTAAAGTCAGAATTATTAGTCCTCCTGTATATTTTTTCCCCCTAAGTTCTGTTTAACGGAGAGAAGATTTTTTTTCCAACACATTTCTAATCATAATAGTTTTAATAACTCATTTCTAATAACTGAGTACTTTTATCTTTGCCATGATGACAGTAAATAATATTTTACTACATTTTTCAAGACTAGGATGAACTTTTTATTTGATAAGAAAAAATTAGCATAAATTACGCCGACAATACATTTACTAAATAAATTCCAGCATGTGCATAAAAAAAAATAAAAATAAAAATAAAAAAAAGCGTGGTTTTGTTTAACAGATCATGTGATGACATAAATACGTCCAATGGGACAACATTAATGGACAAACCTGCACTTCATCTTCCAAGGAGCAAGCCATTTATTATAGAAGAAAATTCCATTTTTATCGCCAGTTTATCATGAAGTGACTATTTTGCTCTCTTTTATTCGCAAATGTTTTATGCGATAGTCCAGTTTTGTGCAAAAATCCAATTCGCATCTTTGGATGGAAACACAGCTAGTCACAGATGTTTGTTTATAGAGTATTTTTTTTAACAGCTTCCAAAGAATCAGAATCAAGCATCGGAACTATACGTTTCACAATTACAGATAAACTATATGGGAAAATATACATGCATATGTTTTTTACATTCAAAGCTATTTCATCCTGAATAAATCGTAATATCGGATTGTGAAGGGCGACACGGTGGCGCAGTCGGTAGCACAATCGCCGCACATACATACACACATATATATATACACATACATATACAGTCGTGGCCAAAAGTTTTGAGAATTACATAAATATTGGAAATTGGAAAAGTTGCTGCTTAAGTTTTTATAATAGCAATTTGCATATACTCCAGAATGTTATGAAGAGTGATCAGATGAATTGCATAGTCCTCCTTTGCCATGAAAATTAACTTAATTCTGAAAAAAACTTTCCACTGCACTTCATTGCTGTCATTAAAGGACCTGCTGAGATCATTTCAGTAATCGTCTTGTTAACTCAGGTGAGAATGTTGACGAGCACAAGGCTGGAGATCATTATGTCAGGCTGATTGGGTTAGAATGGCAGACTTGACATGTTAAAAGGAGGGTGATGCTTGAAATCATTGTTCTTCCATTGTTAACCATGGTGACCTGCAAAGAAACGCATGCAGCCATCATTGCGTTGCATAAAAATGGCTTCACAGGCAAGGATATTGTGGCTACTAAGATTGCACCTAAATCAACAATTTATAGGATTATCAAAATCTTCAAGGAAAGAGGTTCAATTCTTGTTAAGAAAGCTTCAGGGCGTCCAAGAAAGACCAGCAAGCGCCAGGATAGTCTCCTAAAGAGGATTCAGCTGTGGGATCGGAGTGCCACCAGTGCAGAGCTTGCTCAGGAATGGCAGCAGGCAGGTGTGAGCGCAGTGAGGCGAAGACTTTTGGAAGATGGCTTGGTGTCAAGAAGGGCAGCAAAGAAGCCACTTCTCTCCAAAAAAAAATCAGGGACAGATTGATCTTCTGCAAAACGTATGGCAAATGGACTGCTGAGGACTGGGGCAAAGTCATATTCTCAGATGAAGCCCCTTTCCGATTGTTTGGGGCATCTGGAAAAAGGCTTGTCCAGAGAAGAAAAGGTGAGCGCTACCATCAGTCCTGTGTCATGCCAACAGTAAAGCGTTATGTGTGGGGTTGCTTCTCATCCAAGGGAGTGGGCTCACTCACAATTTTGCCCAAAATCACAGCCATGAATAAAGAATGGTACCAAAACACCCTCCAACAGCAACTTCTTCCAACAATCCAACAACAGTTTGGTGAAGAACAATGCATTTTCCAGCACGATGGAGCACCGTGCCATAAGGCAAAAGTGATATCTAAGTGGCTCGGGGACCAAAACGTAGAAATTTTGGGTCCATGGCCTGGAAACTCCCCAGATCTTAATCCCATTGAGAACTTGTGGTCAATCCTCAAGAGGCGGGTGGACAAACAAAAACCCACTAATTCTGACAAACTGATTATGAAAGAATGGGTTGCTATCAGTCAGGATTTGGCCCAGAAGTTGATTGAGAGCATGCCCAGTCCAATTGCAGAGGTCCTGAAAAAGAAGGGCCAACACTGCAAATACTGACTCTTTGCATAAATGTCATGTAATTGTCAATAAAAGCCTTTGAAACGTATGAAGTGCTTGTAATTATACTTCAGTACATCACAGAAACAACTGAAACAAAGATCTAAAAGCAGTTTAGCAGCAAACTTTGTGAAAACTAATATTTGTGTCATTCTCAAAACTTTTCAAAACTTACACACACATATATATATACACACATGCCTATTATCAGATGGCCAGAAAGTGTTTAATTGTTTATAAATTGTTATAATATTTGGTGTCTGTGATGCAGCAAGTCCAGAGACTGTTGTGTACAGCATGATTTTATATCAAATTCACTTTAATGTGTGATATGACTAAAAAATTGGCATTAACGAATATTTTCTCAATTCAAATGAGTAGCGGCTTGGACTCGGAAACAGTATTTCATACATCACGACGAACACGCGGATACAGAAAATATACAAAAAAAGCTTCACAGCTTGAGAATTAATATCCAGGGTTTCCACTCTTTCATGAACAGCAGATTCAAGGACTTTGAAGCACCATTCATTTCAAATCAAGCATCTTTGTTATTCACACCACCAGCATGTGTAGCGCCATGAAAGTCGTTACTGTACTTAACATTTCACTTGCACTTAATATTGACATTAAAAGTGTCCAAGTAATGATGATGTTTTTAAATGTGACGTTTTCCAAAAAAATGTCTAAATTTAACTAAAATTTTGTCATGCTTAAAGAACTAAATAAAATGTGTAGCATTCAGTATTAGTCATATTCACATGTGGTTTCTAAAATACTGATCAAACGTGCATTATTTGTCATAGCTCTTGTACAAGATTTAAATTTAAGATTTTTAAAGTACACATGGAATCAAAACTAATCATATTGATTTTGTTAGCTCGCATTGCTAGTTTTGTGGCAAATAATTCATCAGTGCGTGTCAATAAGAAAAAAAATAGTTTGCCCCTGAAATCTAAAGTTAAAATCCTTCCTGTTTGTTTTCAGTTAAATTCTCAGATTAGGTCTGTCTGAGATATTGGGTGTGGCTAACATACTTAACCACGCCCCTCCAGCTGTCAGTTATGACAACAAACAGAAATGGTGAGCAGGAGGAGTCTGTTGGGTTGTAATAACTGTCCCCAAACCCTTTTCCAGATCATTCTGAATGAAACACCTACTTGGATACATCCAATCAGCTCGCAGTAGAACAAAACAAGCCACACCCACCGTTTTCTCATTTAATATTCCGTTTCTCTAGTAACTGCGTCACAATATGAAAAACGTCACAGCTTCCGGTTCATGTGGACTTTAAAATTAAGAATTTCTCAGGGTTTGTTTTATCCTGTTTTTGACAACAGCACAGTATATTGAAATAACACCATAAACAAAGTTAATTTCAATTTTAATTCAAGCACTTTCAAGGACCTATGTTTGTTTTAAGTACTTTCCAGGCCTTGAATGTCTGTACATTTGAAGTAGTTTCAAGAACCCAGAATATCAAATCAACCACTTTTAAATCAAAATAATAATACTAATTGTTGGACCTTGTTCTGGAGGGTAAGGCAGTTTGCCGGTGTGTAAGGCCAGTTCCAGAGCCGGATCCTCCTGAGTCACGAACGGCTCCAAATGCAGAGGCAGAGACATGATGTACTGACCGATCTATAGACAAACACAGAGTCCAAGAGTGTCATTACAGTCATTAACATCACTGGCTGCTGTTTGTCCTTGTAGGAGAGTCTGGTGATTGTGTTAAACATGGATTAACGAGGTCTTAATATTGTCTTACATTAGTGATGTACTCCTGCGGTGACAGACTGAAGGCCGGAAGATCATCTGTTAGCGTTTCACCCAAACTAGCAGAGCCACGAGCCTTCAAAAAGACAACGACACAGCAGGTCAGGCATGATGTTTTTCAGGTTTGCGTTATAATCAGGGTTCATATACATTTTTACTACTAAAATTCCATGACTTTTCCATGATTTTTTCCAAGACTTTCAAGTAAATTTTCATGACCTAATGTTTCTTGCAATGTCTACATAGACATGATAAAAGAAAAACAACGCATGTTCAAATTTATTACAGCATATCGTAAAACACGCAACAATCTATTTAGTTTCAATTTATATTTATATCTATGTAAAATTGATTTAGATAATGCTTACACCGCACTAATAATGTGAGAGTATGTGATTGGCCAAGGACAGTAAAGAAGTAAAGACAACTAACCTATATTAAAAAATACAAATATCCGTTTTCCATGACTTTTCCAAAACTTTGTGGGGTTTTTCCAAAACTGTTCCAGGCCTGGAAAATGCCATGTCAAAATTCCATGACTTTTTCAGGTTTTCCATGACCGTATGAACCCTGTATAATGCTGTAAAAACCAAGGTTATTTTAGTAAACTAAAACTAAGATTGTATGTGTGTTGACTGCTTATCTGGTTCTCCTGTGTTGTTGGATGCAATGATAACGGTGTTAGCATAACTGCTGGTTTTCGGCAGGTTCATACAGAGTCGGGCTCGATTACCTTTTAATCATTTCCTGTTTAAAAATATAAATAGATTGACGAAAATGTCTGGGATGATATTAGCAGACTACCCTTGAATATTTCAGTCTGCAACAGATTTAAAGAAATGCAATTTAATATTGTACATACAGCTTATATATACTCCCAAATAAATATAGTAAAAGAGATAACACGGTGGTTAGCACTGTCGCCTCACAGCAAGAACGTCACTGGTTCGAGTCTCGGCTGGGTCAGTTGGCTTTTCTGTGTGGAGTTTGCATGTTCTCCCCGTGTTGGCGTGGGTTTCCCGCGGGTGCTCCGGTTTCCCCCACAAGTCCAAAGACATGCGCTATAGGTGAATTGGGTAAACAAAACTGTCCGTAGTGTATGAGTGTGTGTGAATGTGACAGTGTATGGGTGTTTCCCAGTACTGGGTTGTGTCTGGAAGGGCATCCGCTGTGCAAAACATATGCTATATGCTGGAATAGTTGGCAGTTCATTCCGCTGTGGTGACCCTTGATTAATAAGGGACTAAGCCGAAGTAAAAAGGCAAACTGACCTCTGGTTTGTTGAGGAGGAAAAGCTGCTGTTTGATTTGCAGGAACACGGAGTCGAAGGCGAGCTGATTGGCTTGTTGGTTTAGACGCGTCAGAGCGGCGCGAGTCTCGGCCAATAAGCTGGAGTTTCCTGTTCCTTTCTCCTGGACAAAAATCATAGATGCAAAAATAGTAAGGGTTTGCAATACTGATTTAATGACCTCTCTGTAAACTGTAATTATGGATCTGAACATTCTTACAAACATTTGGGATATTGTAAGTACATAGGTCAAAAAATATATAACATATATGTCTTTTTTTATTGTAATGAAAAAATATTATATATACAGCCTTAAAAGCACTTTGATTCACTGATATTATGACACAACTAATAAAATGTAATCTTTAAAGGGCACCTAGTTTACCCCTTTTTCCAGATTTAATATAAGTCTTTTGTGTCTCCAGAATGTGTCTGTAAAGTTTCAGCTCAAAACACCCATCAGATTATTTATTATACCTTTCAGAAGTTTGTCATTTTTAGCTCTGAGCATCTTGTAGCTGTTTTGGTGGACTGTGCCTTTAATGCTAGTCCTCCCCGCCCACCGTTCCCACGTGCCTGTAAGTGTGCCTCAATCTCCGCCCTCGGCTGCCTCAGATAACAGACAGACATGAAGGAAGCAGATCTCACGTAACGTTTGTGAGAAATACTACAGTAAGAACTTTCCCAATGATTATTTGATGTATTTGTTGTGGAGTTGCAATGATGAGTCACACACAATGTCGTTACAAAGTTCACGCACACACACAGATACACACACAGCGGACACACACACACACGCACACGCACACAGACACACGCACACAGACACACGCACACAGACACACGCACAGACAGCGCGCGCATTTAACCTTGCACTGTTTTTGCACGGCAAATGTGACAGGATACACATTAATATCCACTGCTGTATGGATATCCGTTATGTCAATGTACAAAATAAACCTGATTTACCTGATCACAACCCGGGATTGAAGCGTTTTTTATAATTGTACTGACACGCGGCTGTGGTGATAAAGTAAAGCTGAAGTAAATCGCTGTAATTCATTACAAACATGCACTGTTTTAAAAACGTGTTAAACTTGTAAAACTCACTCTTGATCACATTTGATGATGATTGATGATCACAGCGAACTGAACAGATCTTTTATTCCCGGTTGCTTTGTGCACGTCCTGTTGATATGATTATACGCGTTACTACGGAGACATGTTAATAAGCAGCTGTCAATCAATTCGGTGGGCGGGTAAACCGCACTCCTACGTCAAGTTGTGTTCGGCATCAAAATGGGAGTGATTTGGATGCTATTTTAACATCAGGAGATTTAAAAAAAGAGACTTATTGTCTTTATATAAGCCCAATATGACTGTGGACACACTATACCTACACACAGTTCTGTCCAAACAGCTTACAAAAGATGATTTTCATCATAAGTGCCCTTTAAGATCTGCTCAAAGCAAGGACAATAACAATAAATACAAATTATATATATACTTTTTTTTAATGAATATTTTTCTTTTTTTTCTTTGGGAATTTAAAGGCACAGCAGAGTAATCTCCACAACAATAATGTTAAAGAGTCACCTTCAGAATTATTTTTTACAGCTGATGAATAACAACAACATTTAGTTTAACTACACTTTTGCAGACACTAAGGGTCTGTTTACAGCTGGATACTCCATGTGTATTTTTCTGATCGGATAGCTGAATCTGATTTGTGAAAATGTTTCCATTTACGTTTGACCACATAAATGCGTCTCCATAAAACAATTTTTTTCCAATCTTCAAATCCTGTGCTATATGCAAATTTAATTAGGTTACGTCAACTCAAACATCAGATACACCAATTTATTTAAATAACAGGAGGCTTTGCACTTCACTAGTGTCCGGCGAGCTCCACCATTACTTTCCACGATATCAGAAATATGACATGAAGTGACCTGGTGTAAACAGCAGTATTGATAACATAAGGATAACAGTTTAAAAGTTTGACCCTTCCATTGTTTGCAAGATCACGATATTGCATGTGCCCACTGGCCTAGAAATATGTGTAACATTGTTAACCTATGTATAAATCTAATGTAACAATGGTTTTACTTTTTTTCTGTCTTTTGCCTTTTCTTTTCTGTTTTTATAGTTGTTGTTGCTTTTTGTATTGCTCTGTGTTGCTTTAAAGTCAAAATAAAAACATTATATAAAAAAAAAAAGTGTTAAAGCAGTGTATATGAAGAAGACCTTGAGTGAGTGCAGCGTCTCCAGCAGATTATTGTACTCTGCTGGGTTGCTCTGCTGCAGGTAATTGTATTCCTGCCAGGGGTTCTTCTGGCTCCGCCTCTCAGCCACGCCCTCTTGCAGACCAGTCAGGCTTCTGGGATTAAACCCCTCCCACAGGAAACGCCCCGCCCTCCCCAGGATCCTGCCAATCACAATGCAGAACCATGATATATGACAGGAAATACAGCAGATGAGCATTTCCAATTCAGTATTTAGTGAAAGTTGGGTATTATGACACGTAAATGTAGCTGATGTTTTTACACTCTCAACAGTTTTGGTGAGAAACAATGTGAATATTATTATTATTATTGTGCTTTTTACACTTTCAGTTCCCTTTTTTAGTGTGTAACATTGCTGTTTGAGCCTATAGTTAAAAGTTATTATTGTCTCACTGAAGTTGATTTTATTTAATTACTATCATAATTAAAAATTATTTAAAATATGCTTTCATATGAACAAACATTACTATTTCAATTACATTAAAAGTATTCAAATTATCGTTATGAATATTACTACTATTATTATTGATTACATTTTTAAATACATTTTTACATCGTCACAGTTAGGATCATTTCTTGTATTCCCAATACAGTGGGTAGCACGATCGCCTCACAGCAAGAAGGTCGCTGGTTCGAGCCTCGGCTGGGTCAGTTGGCGTTTCTGTGTGGAGTTTGCATGTTCTCCCCGTGTTGGCGTGGGTTTCCTCTGGGTGCTCCGGTTTCCCCCACAAGTCCAAAGACATGCGGTATAGGTGAATTTGGTAAGCTAAATTGTCCATAGTGTATGTGTGTGAATGCAAGAGTGTATGGATGTTTCCCAGTGATGGGTTGCAGCTGGAAGGGCATCCGCTGCGTAAAACATATGCTGGATAAGTTGGCGGTTCATTCCGCTGTGGCGACCCCTGATTAATAAAGGGACTAAGCCGAAAAGAAAATTAATTTCACAAAGACGTATTATATTTTTAACACTTGTGTTGTGAATTTTGCATCATTATTCCAAACTATACCCTGATGCAAATATTTGCATTTGTTTAATAACTAATTTCTTCCAAAAGGCATTTTTTAAATAATATAAAAAAAAAAAAGACATAATAATAAAAAACAGATACTACAAATATCCAAATATTGAAGATAAATTCAAGACAAATTACTTGTTTGAGAGCTGCTGTTCAAACGCTCCACACTGTCTCAGCAGCTCTCCACATGTGGCGATGATTCTAGAAAACACAAGAACAAAAAGACTTACAAAATGTTCAATTTAAACCATTTAATTTTTACCATTATTAATCAAATAAGCCCCGCCCACCTGACAGAGTTCTGAAAAGCTGTCCAATCCTCAGTAAACACCTCAGAAGTGGGCGTGTCCTCTAACTTGTACTTCATCCTTATTGACTGAAGGGTGACAGAAAAGTCTGAGACGTACCTGAGAGAGAGACAGAAACATTATTATTATCATCAAACCATCTGAATGAGTGCTTGTTTTTTATTTATTATTATTATTATTATTGTTTATATCATTTTGTTCTTTTTCATTATCCTTTTAAATCATCATATTAGTCTTTTACTCAAAATTTCTATTTGCTTTATTTGTATTATATAATCCCTATACTATTTTATGAAGTGTTTATGTAATGTGTGATGCTTTGGCAATATGGGTCAAGTCATGCCAATAAAGCTCTTTTTAATTTGAATTTGAGAAAAAGAGAGAAATAAAAACATCCTGGGCTCCTAAAGACCAGAGAATTTGTCAACATTGTGAAATGAACCAACGCGGCCGGTCAGCTGCGCTGCTCAGTACCTGGATGGGAGATCACATGGGAAAGCTAGGTTGCTGCTGGAAGTGGTGTTAGTGAGACCAGCAGGGAGCGCTCAACCTGCGGTCTGTGTGAGTCCTAATGCCTCAGTATATTGATGGGGACTCTATACTGCTAAGTGACCCCGGCATCCTGGCCAAATTTGCCCACTTGCCTCTGTCCATCATGACCTCCTAAACATCCCCATATCATAATTGGCTTCATCACTCTGTCTCCTCTCCACCAATCAGCTGGTGTGCGCTCTGGCGCAATATGGCTGCCGTCGCGTCATCCAGGTGGATGCTGTACACTAGTGGAGGATGAGGACATTCCCCCCCCAAAAATGTGTAAAGTGCTTTGAGTGTCCAGAAAAGTGCTATATAAATGCAAGGAATTATTATTATTATTATTATTATTATTATTATTATTATTATTATAATAGAACCAATTAGAGCCAAACTTTTCCAAAAAGTCAAGTCTATTCTTGGTGTAATTTTGGCGACCGCCACTCGGAGACCATCCTCCATGTTCAGTCTTGGCCTATATTTATTTTTAATGTACGTGAGTGCTATAAAGGTGTCAGAAAGTTTAACCTGATGCCATAAAATCAACCTGCTGCATCTGACGGTATTACTGTGTCGTAACATTAACAATCACCCCAGGTGTCGCAAAATACTGATGGCTTTTTATTTGCATGTTGTTTTTTTTAATGTAACTATTAACAACTATTTTTTATCTTCAGTAGGTTATGGATAAAATTTGGTAATTCTAAAAGTTTATTAAAATTTATTCGATTTTTGGAAAACATCAAGCGACCCCCCCCCTCATTGAACAAACCATCTTTATACGATGACTTGCCTAATTACCCGAATTAACCTAGTTAACCCTTTAAATGTGACTTTAAGCTGAATACTAGTATCTTGAATAATATGCAGTCAAATATTATGTACTGTCATCATGGCAAAGATAAAAGAAATCAGTTATTAGAAATGAGTTATTAAAACTATTATGTTTAGAAATGTGTTGGAAAAATCTCCTTTCCATTAAACTGAAATTGGGGAAAAAAAATATACAGGGGGGCTAATAAATCTGACTTTAATTGTACATATTTGCATATTTGATTATCTATTCATTTATTTATGAAATGATTATTTATTTATTTACTTTTTTTTTTTATATTTATTATTTGTTGTTTGTCCTGTCTCTGTATTTCTGTTGCACTGTAGAAGCTTTGTCACGAAAACAAATTCCTCGTATGTGTGAACATACCTGGCAATAAAGCTCTTTATGATTCTAATTCTGATTAACTATATAAATTGTTTTATTTGACATTTCTTTGAAAATCTAATACTATTCCCTATTGCATACATTGTTAAAATGCTTTGGCAACACTGCAACAGAATAAAGTAACATGCTGACCTGTGGGCAGTGTGTTTATGTCTGTGTAAGTGTAGTAAATGTGTGTATGATTCATACTTGTTGAAGAGCGCGCGCAGCGCTTTGATGAGCCCACACACACCGAGACCATCCGTGAACTTCACACAGCGATCCACAGCAGCCGCCGCCAAACCAAACACCTTCTGAACCGAGTGTGTGAGCTCTAATACACAGTCCAGAACCTCACCACGCTCCTAACACACACACACACACAGAGAAAGAGTGAGAGACATACAGAGAAAGTCTGATTTGTTTTAATTCGGTTAGAATAAAACCAGTTTTACATTTTTTTAAAAACCATTTTAAGGTCAATATTATTAGCCCCCTTAAGCTATATTTGTTTTGAATTGTCTAAAGAACAAACCACTGTTATACAATGACTTCCCTAATTACCCTAGTTAAGCCTTTAAATGTCACTTTAGGCTGAATATTAGTATCTTGAGAAATATCTAGTCAAATAAGATGTACTGTCATCATGGCAAAGACGAAAGAAATCAGTTTCATTTAGTTCAGACCATAAAATCACAACAGGTCAAACAACATCAGTACAAACAAACAAAAACAAATCTGCATATCAGTCTGTATGCTCATCATTTGTATCCGATAAAAAAAAACAAAAAAACAGTAAAGCCTCACCAGTGGAACAGCACTGAGCTGGATCAGCAAGTTTGTCTCCTCCAGGCCTCCGTACTGCATCTGGTAAGTCTTATAAGGTGAATAAACACACGACACCAGCTCCGCCACCTTCAGGAGGTTACACTTGCCTGAAACACACACACAAAGAACGTGATGAACAAAAAACATCACATTCTCACGAACAGCCTATATTACAAAATTAAAACATAATAATGTTCCTAAGTATTAAAACATTTAATAATAATAATAATAATAATATTAATAGTAATAATAATAATAATATACAAATAATATGCAAAATAATATAAAAAAATGTAATAATAATAATAATAGCAAGAATAATTGTTAAATAATAAAAAAAATAACCATTTAAATTTTTTATTTATTTATTTAAATAATACTTTATTAAAATTGTATAAAAATTATTTTAAATTAAATTATTAAATATTTTATTACATTAAATAAATTAAATGAAAATTAAGTTACTTATTTTTTTCTTATTTGACATTTTTTATTTGTGTATTCAAACATTTATTAAAATATAAGAAAATGTGACTATTTCAATACATTATTTTATTATTATTTTTAATTCAATATATTAATTTTTGCATTCAAATAATGAATTAAAATAACTACATTTTACTAGATTTTCATATATAATTTTATTAATATATAACTATTTATAATCAATATATTTATATTATTGTATATTTACAATAAATTTTAAACTTAAATGCGTTTGAAAAAACCTATAAGTGACTATTTGCTAATATTTGTCATAACACTAACCTAATTTCTCAAAGTATCAAATCTCTTTATTTCCATTATGATGTACTCCAGCAATTTCTCTACATATTAAACAGTAAATAATGCATTCAAATAACTAAAACACACTGAGCTGTGGCTGCATGGCCGCCTCCAGGCTGCGGCTGAAGATTGCTGCTGTCTGATGAAGCTCCAGCAACACGTCCAGACGGCAGTCTCCAGAGCAGCGCTTCAGAGTCTCAGCAATGCAGTCTGGGATTGAAGGCACCATTGCCCCCAGCGTCTGGATCATCAGCACTGTGAGCACTTCACACGGGTTCCTGAAGACCTACACACACATGTATACACAAGAGTGTGTGTGTGTAAATAATCTTTTAAAGGGGACCTATCATGCAAAAATCACTTTTATAAAAATCACTTTTATAAACACAGTTGTGTGGCAGCAGTGTGTGAATATAACCAGCTTCTAATGGTATAAATTTATCAATTTTATTATTTATAATCACACTTGATAAAAACAGTCAACACTTTGATTGACATTCTCCCTTTGTACGTGTCATCAGAGGGGGAAAGCCCCGCCCCCTAGTGACTGTCCCTCATTAGCATAGGACATTAGTCTTGTTTTTGAATCTGCCACTATGCTGACAGCATCTGTAGCTCCGCCCTCTTTTGAAAAGAGCACAATCTAATTTAAATTTAAAGTGACAGTCACCAAAATGGCACAATTAGGATCAAAGCCTAAAAGGGTCAGTTTCAAAGAGTTACAAAACATTATTTGTGGGACATTTTTAGCAAAAACGTCACATACACACTCTAGGGGCATTAGAGACTTATTTGACATCTTGTAAAAATGGGCATAATAGGTTTAAATTTACTTCTATTAAATCCACCAATAGCAAACCACAACCATCCAATCAACTATCAGTGAACAAAATTAAGCTCCACCCAACATTTGATCTAATTCAAGAAGCAGTTTCACTCCAATATACACAACCAGCGTTGTGCAAGTCACTACTAAAAATTAATTAATAACAAAAATTTTAATCATACTTTATTAATTACTTAGTGTGAAATGTCCATTTAATTATGTAATAATTGAATACCTAAAATCCACATAAATCTCGATTCACAGACAACAGAAATGAAACTCTCTTTTTAATTCTTAAAATTTGAGTCAAACAGGGCCTTTACAAATGAACAAAAAGAAATTGTGTGTTTTTTTTACCTGGCTGCTCCACTGAAGCTGTGTGTGCCATGTGGACAGAAGAGTGTCGTAAAACTCCGAAAGCTGCTGTTTCAGAGGAGCGTCAGACTGACAGATGCTTTCCCACACAGTCAACAACTGAGCCTTAAACACACACACACACACAGGTTGATTTTCATGCTTACGCATGCATAATAAAACAAAAGTGTAAAAAAACATTGTCCAGTAAAGTTTCAGATTTAAATACATAACTCATTTCCAGATAGGTCTTAATTGAAAAAATTATTTAATGAAATAGTGTACCTTGTGGCATTTGTAGTAATAAGCCAGTAACTGAGGCATTCTGTCCATCTCGGTAAAAACTCGTACAAAAAGCTTTGCTTGATCTGAAACAGAACAGAGAAATAAAGATCATCATCACAGCATGATAAAAGGATATTAAAAACATAAAATGATGATTCTCATATTCTGCTGCATGTGTTTAATATTTATTTCGGTTGCAAAATGCAAAATGAATTTTATCATATCGGCCAGTCTTCAGTGAAAGTGTAATTTATACACATATATATATATATATATACATACACACACACAACAGTTCTGTCTGGTTCTCGAATCTGAGCCATCAGCCTGTCATACTGAGCAGAGCAAAGACGGTTGACGTTCCGCCACAAGAAGGTGACAGAAACCGCATAATAAGTTGAAGCGCTGTATTTATATCATATTAAACTGGTAGTGTTTGCTTTGCTCTGGCTTTTTCGGGGTTAATTATTGTGATATCCCAATTGCAACAGAGAAATATTGGGAAATCTCTGTAGACTGATGGCATTTCATGCAAAATCACCTGTTTTGGCATTACTTTAGATGTTACGCTAGAGAATCATTCAAATACTAGCTCTAAAGTGACGTTGGTGAATGAGCAACGTTTTCTGCTGTTCTGACATCAGCTGCAGATGTGAATGAATGGCGGAAGAAAGTAGATCCTCTTACAAACAGTTTTTTGAGACCCTCTGTGTTTGATTTTCTTTTTTATATACAAGATTATGCCGTCAAACTGTTGTATAAACGCAATATCACACTCGGAGCAGTGCGATACGGCTGTATATCGTCACTGGTGGGACACTAAGGCACTCAGCCTGCAGCTTCGGGCCAACGCACGCCATATCACACAGCCATATCGCACTGCTACTTGTGTGATATTGCTCATACATAAATACATAGCTTGTTATTCTGCTTGATGTTGCAAACTGATATTTTTTTATTATATTATTCAACTTTTTATGTATAGTCATGAACACACTTGATTGTAGAGCGAGTAGTTTGACCGTTTTCTGCCGTTTATTAATCCTAGTCATTTGTCCAATAGGTAACTGAATCGGAAGTTCTAAAACAAGCGCAAAAACGAGCGCACTTCTGCATCGCAGAATGATGTCAACAAGCCTGATGTAAGTGTGACCTGTGGCTAGAGAATTGAACGTGGAGACGATCTGTGTGCTGGTCAGAGCCTCCAGCCGGTTCTTCAGGGCCTCCAGCTGAACACACTTCTCACTGTAGTCCGGTGTGTCCACCAACATCACCAAACTGCCCTGCATGGCGGTCAGTTTACTGCTGATTATAGCCACGTCCTGCAACACACACGCACAAGCAGTTCACACATTAAAGTTAAAGTCACATGAATTGGAAGTTGCAGAGACTTTTATTTCAGTATTCCAATTAAAACGGAATATTGAGTAGTTTTCAGTAGCGAATTTTCCTGACATATCATTTTGTAGTGTTGTGCGTTTGTCGTGTATATATATATATAACTATATATAAACTATATATAAACTATTCCTATTACCTATTAATTTTCAATCACTAGAAACACAATTTTGCACTGTTCAAATATATTAACTATAATTTTATATACAATGTATGTTCATATTTGGCCATATATTAAATTACTGTATGAACAGACAACTAATAATCAATTAGAAACACTCTCTCCTCTCCATATACTTTGAGAAAAAAACTTTTAAAACTCGTAAATTTAATAACTTTTGTCAATGCTTTTATTTATTGCTACTCTCTGATGCTTTGAAGTGCTTCTTTTATCCTCACTTGTAAGTTTCTTTGGCTAAAAGTGTCTGCTAAATGAGTAAATGTAAATTAATCGCCAAAGAACTAAAACAGACAAGTAATTGCATAATCGTGATTAATTCTTTAGACAATTAATCATCAGCCAAATTGCATAATTGTGATCATCACCTGTGTTTTAAAGGTCTCCTCGATGTCAGCACTGAGTGTGCTCCACTTATCAGCCTCCTGAAGCGCTTCTGCTGCCAGCTGCATACGAGACTTCACCTGGTCAATCTCCACCAGCACCTGCCAGAACACAACACGCTCATTGTACAGGACAAGCAACGCTTTATGCTGTAGAGCAATCTAAGCTGATCTCCAGATGGGATGTTTGTACAATATCTGCCTGTAACCTATAAAATTATGCTTTGTATATTCGGCTGCATGTTTTATATTTATTTTGGTTGCAAAATTTCTATATTTGAGGTAAGTTGGATTTGTTTTCAAGAAAACTATATTTTTCTCAAGTTACTGAATGAAACAAAAATACCGAAAAACCAGTAATATTGTGAAATATTATTACAATTTAAAAAAACTAATCTAATCTAATCTAGTTTTCTAATCTAATATATTTTAAAATGTAATTTATTCCTTTGATTAAAAGCTGAATTTTCTACATTATCACTCTTGTGCATCCTTATGGACATTTTTGTCTTTTTCATTTGATTTTACATGTTGATCTTTGTTGGCTTTGTTAATGCAAACAGAATATATTTTGGAAAAAAAGGTGTAGAAATTTGTACTTATCATTTCATGAATCCATTTTAGACTCAATTTGGAAATTGTAGTTAACATTCAGGACAATACATGCAATATTTCATTCCAGTGCTATTTAAGAAAAAGCAATCATAAGCTACGTTTCCATCCACCTATTTTTATGCGCATTTTGGATATGTTTTTTCAAGTTTTGAAAATGCGCATAAAAAATGTATGCGCATAACTGAGTAGGATAAACTTTTTATTCGATAAGAAAAGATGCGCATAAACTACGATGGAAACACTTTTACCGAACAAATTCCAGTATGCGCATTAAAAAAAGGTCATGTGATTTTGTTATAAGAGATCATGTGATGATAAACATGTTTGTAAATGGACAAACCAGCAGGCTGACCACATTGTAAAACATCTGAAATGTTGTTTTGGTCATCCTAAAATGCCTTAACCATTTCAGTATTAGTGTAATTATATTATTAATGACCTCCAGAATTGTTAAGAGCGTCTGTGCTCCGCGTCTCACGCCTTCAAACGCCACCACGCGTTCACTGCGTGTCAGCATTGCCTTCTGAGGCGCAAGTCATTTATTAAATGAAGAAAAGATTCACGCAGCTTCTCCTACCCCAGAAAATTCAGTTTTTACTGTTGATATTTGACGCCATTTAATCAAGAAGTGACGATTTTGTTCTCTTTGACTTGTTGGATGGAAACGCTGCTTTATTCGCACATCTTTTATGCGATAATCCAGGTTTGCGCATGAAGTTAATTCGCATTTTTGGATGGAAACATAGCTATAGATTATTTGTTAACAAGCTATCATTTTGTTGGCAACTACAAAAATAAAAATAAATAAATATATATAGGCACATGTTTTAGGTTTGGCATGTGGAGCAAATTAACATTTTAAACGTTAAACGTTTTTTGCTTGGGAGAACTGAAGGCTAATTTCATTAAGATTGTGCAATTATAATTATGTGGGTGTGTTGGTGTAGATATCAAAAGTTTTTAATATTTCATTAATATTTATTTTATATTACTACATTGTTCATCAAACATTTGCCCTGAAGATATGAATAAAATAAAATAATCCTATATGAATGAGTAAATTTTTTGTATATAATTTAAAATAGTAATTTACATATGATCAATAAATAAAAATATGAATTAATTGAATTTGCAGAACATATATTGGTCACACTTTATTTTGATGGTCCATTTGTTGAATTTAAGTTACACTGCATCTACATGCCAACTAATTCTCATTAGATTATAAGTAGACTGTTAGGTTGGGGTTAGGGTTAGTGAAAGTTGACGGGTTAGATGTAGGGTTAGATGTACTTGCAAAGTTTCTTATAGTCAGTTAAATGTCTGTTGAAGGAGCAGTATCAACAGATATTAAGCAGACAGTCTACTAATACTCAAATGGACCATCAAAATAAAGTGTTACCCATATATTTTGTTATATATATATATCGTTAAACAGCGGGGAAAATAAGTATTGAACACGTCATGTTTTTTTTCCTGGGAATAAAATTTCTAAAGGAGCTGCTGACATGGAATTGAACCAGATTTTGGTAAAAACCCAAACAATACAAACATAAAAATAAAACAAAACAAAAAAAAAATCTGAAAAATTGTTATGTGTAATAACAATGGAATGACACAAGGAGAAAGTACTGTCTGGGCTTTCACTGCCTTTCTACACCTCCCTTTCTTCATGTGTTCAAATTTTTTTCCTCTGTTATTTCATTTTATTACACAACTTCATCTGTAAAATAATTATTATTGTTGTTTTCTTTGCAAATATGGATTTATTTGGTTGCTATCAACATTCAGTGAAAATTTCAAGTCTACAGCACCTTTAGAAATATGTTTTCTGAGAAAAATGGTGACGTGTTAAATACTTATTTTCCGCGCTGTATCAGGATAGGAAATGACTTGGGGTGTCCAAACTCGGTCCTGGAGGGCCAGTGTCCTGCTGAGTTTAGCTCCAACTTGCTTCAACACACCTGCCAAGAAGTTTCTAGTATATGTAGTAAGAGCTTGATTAGCTAGTTCAGGTGTGTTTGATTAGGGTTGGAGCTAAACTCTCCAGGACACTGGCCCTCCAGAACTTAGTTTGGACACCCCTGACTTATACCATTTCTTCAATGAAAGTGTACAAATGTTTTAAAAAAATGACACTTATATGATGGACATTTTGGACCAATATGTAAATGTTTTTTTTCATACAGTGATTAAAAAAAAAAGTCTTCGTTAAAGCATAATAAATCAAAAACCAAACCAACTATGAGCAGAATTACAACCTTACATTGAACTAATACATGTATGAAGAGTACATTTAAGTTTAAGTAAATAACTGAGCCTTATTACCATATGATGGTATATTATCTCTAGCACCCATTTCAAACTATCCCTGCATCCACACAATATAAGGTGATTTGGATATGTGTATTTATAGTTACCTGCATAGACTGCACTGTGTCCTGCTCAAATTTCTTGATGTCCTCTTTAACCAGAATCATCTGATCTTTCAGAAACGATGCTTCCTGTTTCAGAGCCTCAATGTCTCTCAACACACGCGGCATATTCTGCAGAGCCTGATTACTGCTCTCTACAAACACACAAAGCAAATCAGCGTTATATTAAATCACACAATTAGTATATGCATTTTTCAGAGATGCCTTAAACGGAATGAAAATGAAAAAATGACCTTCCTATAACCAATCAATCCTAAAACACGTCTATCATGATTTCACAAAAATATGAAGCACTGAAACTTGTTTTTGCTAATGATAAATACAAATGTTTAAATTAGCATATTAAAATGATTTCTGAAAGATTATGTGACACTGAAGATTGGAGTAAAAGTCTGCTTTACATCACATGAATAAAATACATTTTTAAACATTCAAACAAAAAATAATAATAGTAATAATTTTAATTTAACTGTTTATTGTATTTTTAAATAATAAATGCAGAGTTCTTTCAAAAAAACTAATTAAACACCCTAATACTGATCCCAAACTATTAACAGTAACATACCATGATATAGCAGTCACTAAGCAGAATTTAAAAAAGAAAAATATAATCCTATCTTGACAAATAAAGGAGCCATATTTGCTGATTGTTGTGAGAAGCAATATTTTGACAAACGCACTTATTCAAGCAAACAAAAAAAATTGCAACTTCAGTTTGGAACAACTTATTCGGTCGTGCAATATATCAAAATGACTGAAATATTACGTGCATGTCACAATATACACATCACAATAGTTCACAACAATTAAGAACTTTCCAGTTTTTACAGTTGATTAACTTAGGATTAATTGTTAGCCTGAAGACTAACAATGTCCGCTAGAAAAACAAACATTGTAAAATTTGATTTCACATGGAATTTAAAGACTGTGAACAAGAAGTTGCAGCAGACTTTTGTCATTGTTTTGATGCATTTCCAAAGGAAATGGAATATTAAGTAGGGGGTGGGGTTTTATTTTCCCACAGTACCTTACATCTTTCACTTGCAGCAAACTAACAACTGCAGGGGCGTTGCTTAGCAAATTTCACCCATGCTGTCAAACTGACATCATCAGAAAAACACTTGTTACAGAGCAAAAGCAAATGGTCAGAGTTTGATTATAGATGACCAAAACAAACTGTTTTTTTTTTAACAGTTGATTAACTTTGGATTAATTGTCCACCCGAAGACTGACAATGTCCGCTAGCAAAATAAACATTGTAAATTTAGATTTCATGAGGACTGTAAGGGGTGTAACTTACTACAAACAGTGTGTGACAGTAATAGCCTGCAGCTCTGCACAAGAAGTTTGGCCAGGGGAGAACTGGTCGTCCGCAACGGAGTCTGTTTTTCTGTCTCAAGTTTTTTTTTTTTTCTTCCCTTCACTTTTGTCAATTGGTGAAGTTTGTTCCTCACTACTGTCGCCACTGGTAGGGTTGTCATGATACTGGAATTCAGTACGAATCGGCATTTTAAAAATGTCCATTTCCCGCAAACATTTGAGCGCTGTTGAGCACGTTCTTAAACAGCGCTGATTTGCCGTTGTGTTCACGTGCTCAACAGAAATGACTGTAATTTACCGTGAAGGTCATCAGTTCACCGAAATCACCACTGTTGACTTAGTGTAAACACAGATACAGGGACACTGGAGCATTTCAAAATCACGTCGATCAGCTGGTTTGTCCATAAGCTGACATACGAGCGATCCGCTGATGAATCGCAGCTTTAAAACACTCCAGTGTCCCTGTATCTGTGGTTACACTCAGTAAACAGCGGTGAGTTCAGTGAACTGATGACCTTCATGGCCAATCACAGTCCTTTCTGTTGAGCACGTAAACACAATGGCAAATCAGCGCTGTTTAAGAACGCGCTCAAATGTTCGTTTTTAAAATATCAGTACCGATTGGTACTGAATTCCAGTATCATGACAATCCTAGGCCACTGGCTTGCTTGGTTTGGGACTCATGGAGCTGTGCATCGTTGGATTTGCTCTTCAGTGTTTGAGCTTTTAGCAGTGACATTTACATTACACTGAACTTTAACTCTAAAAACTGGAGTGAAGCAGTTTCAATTTACTAGAACTACTATGTTGAGCTGCTTTGACACAATCTACATTGCAAAAGCGCTACAGAAATGAATTGAATTAATAAGACTGAAGTGTTCAAATCCTCACCCTCTATGGAGTTATTGACCTCCTGAATGAAGAGCTGCAGCTTCATGACCAGAGTCGAGGCGTGCGCGTCTGCTTTCCCGGGCGCGTCTTTCTGCGCCACTTTAAACGCTCCATTTACCCAGTCCTTCACATCAAAATCATCCGCCAGGAACTTGGAGAAGTCCATCTTCACCTCTTTAGAGACATTGGGATAAAGCTGATTTTATATTCGCACATTTTGACTTTCTCCTTAATAATCTAATTTCAGAAAAGCAATATTTGCAAATACTAAATAGGGAGATTATATTAGCAGCCAATGCCTATCAAAGTACAGCATGTTAATGTTAGTGCTAATGTTGTTTTGAAGTTATACTTACACGCGATTTAAGACCGAATATTCAAATTAGTGTAATAAACAATATAGAGACCGTGTCACAAGTTGTCACTGTTCAAAAATGAACAAATGTGGGAATATAAAACCAACTTCACCTCAATATAGACACAGGGGTAAAGTTGGTTTTATATTCGCACATTTGGACTTTCTCCTTAATAACATAATTTCAGAAAAGTATTATTTGCAAATTCTAAATAGTTATATCATATTAGCAGCCAACAACTATCAAAGTACAATTTTGTTCACAGTCAGTTAAATAGAGCTAATGTTGTTTTGAAGTCATATTAACAAGCGATTTTAGACCGAATATTCAAAGTAGACTAATAAACAATTTAGAGGTCATGTCATGGTTAAAAAATGAACGAATGTCCGAATATAAAACCAACTTTACCTCAATATAGACACTGGGGTAAAGTTGGTTTTATATTCACATATTTGGACACATTCTTTGCAAATTCTAAATATTGAAATCATATTAGCAGCCAACGACTGTCAAAGTACATTGGTCAGTAAATCAAATAGTGCTAATGTTGTTTTGAAGTTATACTTACATGCGATTTCAGACCGAATATTCAAAGTAGTGTAATAAACAACATGGAGACCGTGTCACGAGTTGTCACTGTTCAAAAATGAACGAACCAACTTTACCTCAATTCAGGGTTCATACACATTTTTACTACTAAAATTCCATGACTTTTCCAAGACTTTTCCAGAACTTTCAAGTACATTTTCATGACGTAATGTTTCATGTAATGTCTACATATACATGGTAAATAATAAGAAAAACAATGACGTTCAAAGAAGGTCACTGGTTCGAACCTCGGCTGGGTCAGTTGGCATTTTTGTGTGGAGTTTGCATGTTCTCCCCGTGTTGGCGTGGGTTTCCTCCGGGTGCTCCGGTTTCCCCC
>CAIGQV010000641.1:2147206-2161523 GCA_903798115.1 Danio jaintianensis | reverse complement strand
TTGGATCTAAACCCTGCAGGGACACCGGTGAGAGATTGGTGACCCCTGCTTTAAGGCCTGTACCTGAATAGTGAATACCTGAAAACTATAATTCACTTTTATCTTTACCATATTTGATTTATCTGTGCTTGCAATTTATTTGTTATATATTATTCGGGAGTCACTCCCCTACAAAATCCCCCCAATCAATCCAAATAAACCTGTTAAATCATCTGGTGAAATTGTATTCACATCGCACCACACTTATCGGCCTCATTCAGGACGGTGACGAGTCTGCTTACAGACAGGAGGTTAAGGAGCTGGCTTGCCTGGTGCAGTCACAACAACCTGGAGCTGAACACGCTCAAAACAGTGGAGATGATAGTGGACTTCAGGAGAAACCCCCCTGCTCTCCCCCCACTGAGCATCATGGACAGCATTGTGGCAGCAGTGGAGTCATTCAGGTTCCTGGGCACCACCATCTGTCAGGATCTGAAGTGGGACACTCACATTGACTCCATTGTCAAAAAAGCTCAACAGAGGTTGTACTTCCTTCGTCAGCTGAGGAAGTTCAACCTTCCAAAGGAGCTGCTGAAACAGTTCTACACTTCCATCATTGAATCAGTCCTCTGCACTTCAATAACTGTCTGGTTTAGCTCAGCTACCAAATCCGACCTCCGAAGACTACGTCGAATAGTTCGGACTGCTGAGCGAATCACTGGTACAATCCTCCCTACTCTCCAAGAACTGTACTTATCCAGAGCAAGCAGAAGGGCTGCCAAAATCACTCTGGACCCCTCACACCCAGCACACTGCCTCTTTGAACTTTTACCTTCTGGTCGACGCTACAGAGCACTGTGTACCAGAACAGCCCGACACAGAAACAGTTTCTTCCCTCAGGCAATCCATCTCATGAACACTTGATGATAGTAATTATGGAACAAACATCACTACTTGCTATACACCTTTTATACACAAACACTTATTTAACAACATATTTTACATGCTAATTTGCACATAACAGCTGCTGTTGTATATAGTAATATTCCTGTACATACACTTGTCAATTTGTATATTTGCATTCACTATTGCTTTCATTTTTTAAATATATTTATTATCTGTTTTTTGTCCTGTCTCTGTAATTCTGTTGCACTGTAGAAGCTCTGTCACCAAAACAAATTCCTCGTATGTGTGAACAAACCTGGCAATAAAGCTCTTTCTGATTCTGATATTTATCACAGAAATACAAAATATCGTAATGTCAGATTTCTCCAATATCGCGCAGCCCTAATTCAAGTATACAGATATTTGTTCAACTAATTTCCATGACTTTTCCAAAACTTTGTGGGTTTTTCTGATTTTCCAAAACTTTTCCAGGCCTGGAAAATGCCATGTCCAAATTCCATGACTTTTCCAGGTTTTCCATGACCGTGTGAACCCTGTCAATTTCAGAGACTCTACAGAGCCAGATACACCATCTCAAAGGGTCAACCCCATCTGCAGAGAACAAACGCAAGATAACGACACGATGAACATGTTTAGCGTTGTGTGTGTGTGGTTTGTTTACTCAACTGAAACTCTCCGTCAGACCTTCACCAGTCTATTCCATAGTTCTTGCCCACGGCCGCTTTAGACACGAACATGAAATAAACAGCCCACGAGAAAGATATGATCATGACCACGAGATACAGTTCAAACAGCGCGATGGCTTCCTCCAGCGTTAATTCAGCGGAATAGAAAGATACTTTGTGTTTCTGAGATTAATGTTTTCAGTAGTGTCTGCAGTGTTTCCTGGTTGCGCTTCTTTTGAAATGGTCCGGCGGTAGAACACTATGGAGAAGAAACATTCCGCTTTACCTGACAGAACTAATTTTATAGAACTCAGTGTAATGGAAAAACTGTCTATAAACGTCTACTACTATTTTTAGAGAATTAGTATTGCTGTTATTGTACATAAACACACGTGCATTACATTTATGTTGTTAAAATAACTTGAGTCTAGAGTGACGTGGCTGTGTTGCGTCTTATGTAGTTCGGGTGGGTTACGTGTCAATTGAAATTCGCCCAAAAAACAAACAAAATATATCTATTTTTAAATATATATTTATATATAAAAAAGGTTTAAAATACCGATATTTTAATTAAAAAAAATAATAATAATAATAAATAAATAACTTCCATAAGGTAAAAATGACACCTTATAAAATTACAATTATTTAAATGTTTTGCTTAAAATAAAACAATTTAAATTAAATAAACTAAATTAAATATAAATACTTCCATTGACGTTTCATAATAAACTTCCTGTTAAAGATATTTTAATTTAAATGTACCTAAGAAAATAAATTAAATGCAATAAGAGGACACAGCTGATCTCCTGTTAATATTTTGATTCGAATTCCGTGTCCTAAAATAACATCTAAAAACTTAATTAGGTTAAAATAATTCTTAATTAACGATTGTTAAGGTGTTTTTAGTGTTCTGCACTTCCAGAAGCAAAAATGGCACAGCAGAGTTTATCCCATAGGTTTATCCGAAGGCGTTGTCAGCTCATTGCTGCCTCCTGCCGACTCACTAATAAATTACACCTCAATTAGAGGTCAAATGCTGCATCAGCAACACTTTAAATGACATTGAATGATGTGTGAATGTTTTTAAATGATTAGTTCATTTCAAGATCCTCAGTGATTACTTATGTATTATATTCATCATGCTAGCTTGCTTGTCTTTAACCAAGAAAAACAAGATGGTGATATCCTAACCCAAAATGTAATACTGTTTTATCAGCAATCCTTTTTATATAATGTATACATCAATTATAAATTAAATACTTATTGTATTTTTTTATTATACTTTTATTATTAATTTAATTATATATCTTTTATTACATAATTATTGTTAATAAATATTTTAAACATTTATTATATATATTATTTATGTGTTTGCATTTAAATGCAGCCACATTTATACATGTGCTACACATATTTGTTTAATTAAATAATTTTATTTTGTATTATTTTTATTTATTCTACTATTATTATTATTAATTTAATTATTTATCTTTTTATTATGTAATTATTATTAATAAATGTTTTAATTAAATATTAATTTAACTTTTAAATAAATTATAAATTAATTAATTTTAAATTAATTATAACTATTATAGCATTTTCTTTATTTGTTTTTGCATATAAATTCAGCCACTGATGTGCTCCACGTTTATACACGTATGTGCTACACATTTTTTATTTAAATTTAATTAATATATTTTCCTAATTTTATTTTGTATTCATTCATTCATTCATTCATTTTCTTTTCGGCTTAGTCCCTTTATTAATCACGGGTCACCACAGCGGAATGAACCGCCAACTTATCCAGCATATGTTTTACACAGCGGATGCCCTTCCAGCTGCAACCCATCACTGGGAAACAGCCATATACTCCCAATTTAGCTTACCCAATTCACCTATAGTGCATGTGTTTAGACTTGTGGGGGAAACCCACGCCAACATGGGGAGAACATGCAAACTCTTTATTTTGTATTATTTGTATTTATTCTATTATTATTATTATTATTATTATAAAACTATTCTAGTCTTTACTTTGATTGATTTTGCATTTAAATCCAGACACATTTATACATATGTGCTACACATATTTGTTTAATTACATAATTTTATTTTTCATTATTTGTATTTATTCTATTATTATTATTAATAAACTATTCTAGTGTTTTCTTTGATTGTTTTTGCATTTAAATACAGCCACTGATGTGCTCCACACTTTTAAAGTTTTAAAGCAAAATACAAACTGCTTTTCAGCTCCTTTTATTTTTTTTGACTGATTTCAGCATATTTTGACACTTCCTGCCCTTATCTTCCTTAAAGTTGCTGTAGCTCAACACTTCCAGAACCACATCAGATAAACCAGAGAGCCTCATAAACATATCGAGTAAAAAATCAAACACTTTCTGTTCAAGAGATTAAGCTCTGATGCAATTTTAACCAGAAATATGCATATGGAGTATGAAAAATAAATGCTGAGCGAAGAAAGCAACTTCACCGAAGTTAGTGCAAGTTTCAAAATCCAGCCAAAAAATTACATGTAATAATTTATTCATTCATTCATTCATTCATTCATTCATTTTCTTTTCGGCGTAGTCATTAATCTGGGGTCACCACAGCGGAATGAACCGCCAACTTATCCTGCATATGTTTTATGCAGCGGATGCCCTTCCAGCTGCAACCCATCACTGGGAAACACCCATACACACTCATTCACACACATACACTACAGGCAATTTAGCTTACCCAATTCACCTATAGCGCATGTGTTTGGACTGTGGGGGAAACCGGAGCACCCGCAGGAAACCCACGCCAACACGGGGAGAACATGCAAACTCCACACAGAAATGCCAACTGACCCAGCCGAGGCTCGAACCAGCGACCTTCTTGCTGTGATCATGCTACCCACTATGCCACCGTGACGCCCATGTAATAATTTAAATGTCATTTATTTTCCCACAGCTGTATATTTCTTCTTGTAAATGAGGAGGTTTTGTTGTCATATTTATTTCCTTATGGCAGACCAAAACCTGCCAACACAAAAACACACAATAAATACTGTTTAAAAGGACAGTTTACCCAAAATTATTGTCCTTACCATTTACTCACACTCAAGGGATACTAAACATATGAATTTCTTTCTTCTGTTGAACACAAAACAAAATTCAAAGACAAAATTATTAGCTCTCCTGTGAGATTTAATTTAGTTCAATTTATTATTATTTTTCAAATATTTCCCAAGTGATGTTTAACAAAGAAAGGACATTTTTCACAAGTATACACTACCTGACAAAAGTCTTGTCGTCGATCCCAGTTGTAAGAGCAACAAATAATAACTTGACTTCTAGTTGATCATTTGGAAAAGTGGCAGAAGGTCGATTTTTCCCATGAATCATCTGTTGAACTGCATCCCAATCATCACAAATACTGCAGAAGACCTACTGGAACCCGCATGGACCCAAGATTCTCACAGAAATCAGTCAAGTTTGGTGAAGGAAAAAGTCATGGTTTCAGGTTACATTCAGTATGGGGGCGTGCGAGAGATCTGCAGAGTGGACGGCAACATCAACAGCCTGAGGTATCAAGACATTTGTGCTGCCCATTACATTACAAACCACAGGAGAGGGCAAATTCTTCAGCAGGATAGCGCTCCTTCTCATACTTCAGCCTTCACATCAAAGTTCCTGAAAGCAAAGAAGGTCAAGGTGCTCGAGGATTGGCCAGGCCAGTCACCAGACATGAACATTATTGAGCATGTCTGGGGTAAGATGAAGGAGGAGGCATTGAAGATGAATCCAAAGAATCTTGATGAACTCTGGGAGTCCTGCAAGAACGCTTTCTTTGCCATTCCAGATGACTTTATTAATAAGTGATTTGAGTCATTGCAGAGATGTATGGATGCAGTCCTCCAAGCTCATGGGAGTCAGACACAATATTCATTCTGTTTCCACTGCAGCATGACTTTATATTCTTTACTGGACATTATTTCTGTTAAGTGACAAGACTTTCGTCAGATATAGTGTATTCCTCTTTTGGAGAAAGTCTCTTTCTTTTAACTTGGCTGGGGGGAAAAAAAGAAAATTAACTAATTATTAAATAATTAAACTAATTAACATTTCACAGAAGGGCTAATAATTTTGACTCGTGTGAAGACGTTCACGTGAAACCCTGCATCTCACATATTTTTTTTCTACATGATAAGTTTAAATCGAAATAAACACTATATAGTGTACTTGGTAGGGATCATTCAGCAAAGTGTGCTTGAATTCGTTAGCCTACAGCAAACCCTGCTACAAAACCCACAAAAAATACTGTTTAAAAGGACAGTTTACTATCCCCCAATTTTTTTTCTCATCATTTATTCACACTCAAGTGATACTAAACTTATGAATTTATTTCTTCTGTTGAAAACAAAACAAAATTAGAAGACAAAATAGCTATTATTTCTATTAATTTGGCTGGAAAATGTTATATTTAAGCAATTGAAAAATAAACACAGAAGGGCTAATAATTTCGTCAACTCATGTGAAGACTTTCATGTGAAACCCTGCATCTCACGTCTATTTTTTGTAATATAAAGCGAGTTTCAATCGAAATACCTACTATATAGTGTACTTGGTAGCGTTAATTCATTCAGGGAAGTGTGCTTGAATTCGTTAGCCTACAGCAAACCCTGCTAACCACTTGAATAGTGTAAACGGGTTTTGCTGTTATTTTCACTTCAATATAATCTCAACAGCTGATTTTTTTAAGATAAAGACTCAAACACACAAGGCTTGGCACGACAGACCGTAAAGAAAACTGGCACACAAGGTCTATGAGCATCATATCAAGTGCTAATGAGTTCACTAAAGTGTTAGCACGCTGGCACAACACTTACTCAATACTGGCACCACCCGCTCGCCATGTGTTTGCTTGCTTTGCGAAGACATCTGTTAGTTTTTTTTGTAGGGCAGGCTTGAAAGTAGGACGCCTGGGTGGAACTTATCATAATGCAGAATTAGGTGTTGTCATCCATAGATGTTATTTAGGACGATCAGATTGAACTCACCTCAGGGCTGCACCTGATATTATCACTGCAAAATTACCGCCAATCGCGAAACCATGTGACTCACAATGGAGAAAACTGCTCTAAATAAACGCTTATTTTTCCATTTCTTCGTTTTTTAAGTGTAAATTTAAACAAGTACAATATTAAAATTTAATTAATATAAAAAAAATTAATTTAACTAATTAATATTAAAACTTGCAGAACGTAGCATAATTAATAATAGTAAACGCTCTTTTAACGTGTCAGAAGTTATTGAAATTCAGGGAAAATAATAATAATAATCAATAAAAATAAACTTCAGTTAGATATATACCGATATTTTAAACATTTAACATTTATTAATTAGCTTAATACTTCGATAAAGTGAAAATGACACAAAATTAATAATATATATAATTATGGTATAGGCCTCTTATCAAATTTAAAATGATAACCTAATAATAATAATTTACCACATACTCCTAAAATTAGCAATAGCAAAAAAAATAAGGCAAAAATCATATACAAGTTCATCAAAACTTACAGAACGGTGCATAAATAATAATAATATTAATAAAAGCTCTTTTAACAGTGCCTTGTCGGAACTTATTGAAATTCAGGCAAAATAATAATAATAATAATAATAATAATTAATACAACTAAACTTCAGTTAGATAGGGCCTACCGATATTTTAAATTAACATAAATAATTAGCTTAATACTACCGTAAAGTGAAAATGACAAAATTATTAATATATATATATATATATGGTATAGGCCTCTTGAGTTATCAAATTGAAAATAATAACCTAATAATATAATCTCCCATTACCACATATACTCCTAAAATTAGCTATAGCATCTTTTTAAAAAATTGTTGAGAATTAAAATACTGTAACCTAGTTTGTAATAAACTGCAATAAATACTGTAGTATGCTTTGGTTTTACTATAGTAAACTGTGGTGTATTGTAGTATAATATGAAAACTAGTATTGGTTAATTTGTTTAGCCTATATTACTATAGCTGCTGTTAGCGTAGCAAGAATTGCCACAACAGATTAATTTCTTTAAGTGTATAGTTCAAAAACACTTATGATAAACTACCATAGTGTTTTTTTCATGTGGGTTGTAAGCATTGTAGTTAGTTTGGTTACATAATGTAATTGTAAGCAAACTAAGGTTTAACAGAAGTTAATTCAGCCTCTTATGGAAAAACCCCATGATCTGGTATGCAAAAATAATAGCATAAACCTTAAAAACAAAACTAGCTTTCAAAAAGCTCCTCTAAAGCCACACGAATAAACATAGGCTTCGGTCCAATTCTCATTAACACAGGCGTGGGGTTTAGAAGTGTAGTTTCACATTTAACCTCAACTGTGACTATCATATCATTGATGATAATAATATAGACCATAAGCTGATCTAAAACTGAACTGTTGGCTCTGTAATTATTTTGAACACTCTCTTGCTGATTAACTATAGATTGTTTCCTTTACTTGTCGAGTCAACTTGTGTATCGCTGTTCTCAACAGTTTTAAAACTGAGGAAAATTAATAATTCATATGTAGAATATCCTGATATCTTTATGCCTTGCAGTTTCTTTTAGCAGATTAGTTGGCCGATATATTTGGCATACTAATCAACAGAGATTATTTGAACACATTTCTAAACATAATAGTTTTAAAAACTAATTTCTTTTGTTTTTGCCATGATGACAGAACATAATAGCCTATTTTAGGTATTTTGCAAGATACTATTCAACTTAAAGTGCAATTTAAAGGCTTTTAGACAAGTCATTGGACAACAGTTCAAAATAGTTTTATTTATTATATATTTTATTTACTTAGCCAAACTGTAAAAAAGAAAAAATATCTTTCTACATAGAAAAACATAAGAGGAAATACTGTAAAAAAAAAATCTCACATATCTCCCAAACATCACTTGGGAAATACTTGAAAAAGAATAAAAAATTCACAGGAGGGTGAATAATTAGCAAGTATTAGTCACGTAAATTCATTCATTCATTCATTCATTTTCTTTTCAGCTTAGTCCCTTTATTAATCAGGGGTCGCCACAGCAGAATGAACCAACAACTTATCCAGCATATGTTTTACACATGCCCTTCCAGCCGCAACCCAACACTGGGAAACACCCATACTCACGTAAATTCAACTTAAGATAAAGAGCTGAGTGATATGGTTACATTTTGCAAAAATATATATCTAAATAAATATATAAAAAATAAATAAATAAATAAATAAATAAGGTACACTCAAAAAAAATACTTTTTCTTCTTGTTCTAACTACTTATTTAAAATAAGTTGAAACAATTCTTAAGCTTTTTGGGGACAACTTAATTGTTTAATGTTTAATCAACTTAAATTTGTAAAAAAACAAACAAAAAAATGATAAGTTTTTACAGTTTTTACAGTGTACACTCTAAAAAAATGTTTGCTGTTTGTTCAAACTACTTATTTAAAATGAGCCGAAACAACACAATTTTTATTATTTAATTATTTTATGTTCAATCCACAAACTTAATTCCTTCATGTTGTCCTAACACAAATCGATTGTGTGGAACCCAGCATTTTTTTTGTTACAGTGAAATATAGCATCAATGGCGGGAAAAAAGCTGGAAACACTACATACTACTACAATACTACAATATTTAACTTAATAAAGAGCCATGCACACAGCAAATTCATCAGTGTTAAATTTTCGCTGTTAAAGCATTTCAGAGTAAAGTGTTGACATTATAGAGTTATATTTTGATAAATTAACACAATCAGAGTTCGAAGCTGATTTGATCCAGTGTAAAATCATGGAGTTACAGCTAACCAACACTGGATGGTGTTACTTTCAACATCTGAAAATACATTTGACCAAAAATCCAAATGGAACATAAAAGTCATGCCATTTTTAAGATCTTTTAAAGTGTTTAAAAGTGTAAAGAGTGTAAATTTTCTAGTGCTGGCTGTCAAGTGTTAACATGTTTTCTTGATAAAAATGATTAATAACATAATTGTATTTGTATATTTGTTCTATCATTCTTGGAGAATTGTCTTGTGTAAGTTATTTAACTATCAATCATGAGTATTGTAATTTTTGCTAGGCAAACTAGAGTTAAAAAATTCAGAGTTAAATTCTCTCTGTTGAATTTTCATTCTTTACACTAGAGTCAGGGAACAATCAACACCCAGTAGTGTAGATCAGAGTTATTTTTTTAACTCGATACAGTGTAAATATAACTCATGTATAGTGTTGTACAAGTAACTCTCTTAAGAGTGTTGTTTTAACTCTGAAAATATTGGGACAATACGTTCATTCATTCTAAGTTGATTTTAACTCTGTTAGAGTTGAAATAACACTGCTATTTTTGCAATGCAATATAGTTAGCTTGGATACTGCATTTTGCTACCATATAATATTTATATGAGCCAAATGTGTTTCATAGGTGTTTTGTAATATAAATGAACATAAATAATGGTGGCTGAAACATGGTAACAGTATGATTTTCAGTCTGTGGAGGCAGTTTAGAGGACTGAACTGAAGGGAGATGATATCTTTTAGTAAATGTCTGAAACATGTCAGAGAACCTGCTGATCTGTATGCACAAGTGTGAAAAAGTATGAGTTGATAAAAGAGAAAATCTGATAACAGATCAGATGACTGATAGACGCATCATCAAAACACTGAATAAAAAAAACAGGCGCAAGTGTGTGTGAGAGAGAGAGAGAGTGAGAAAAAACAACTGAAACTTACTTTTCATGTGAAAGCCGAAACAACAGCAGGTAATTTTTTTTACTCTTGATTTTAATATATTTAAATAATATTTCACATTTGATTTCCTTCTTTGTGGTTTCTTTTGTGTTTACGCCACAAAAGACAGAATTTTAACACATGTAATACATGTTTATACTCACACGCTGTTAACGATTTTTGTAAATTAACTGTTTAATTCTAATGAACTGTATTTTACACAGTTATGCAGTAGTATTTTAAAGCTGATTGTGAAAATTACTGTATATTTTATGGGAAAGTTATACAGTACTGTAAATACATATAGAGCAATAGAAATGGTGCTCTAAATGTAAATACATTGTTTTTGCTGCAATTGATACTGTCGATTTTACAGGAAATTGTTTACAGTGTATCAAAACTCTTTGTGAAACAGCAGCTATTGAGTTTGAATTCAGATTAACTGAGAGTCACAATCTGAAGTAAAATATAGTGAACTCCGCATCAGTGAACTAAATAAAATTGACAATTTTTAGTTTTCTGAATTAATGTTTTGTGGAAATCTTTACTGCATTCACAACTAAACTAAATATAGGTTACGCCAATATAGACTTCAAATTAATTCTCTATTTTAATTGCTACTTTCTTTATTTGTTTCAGAGTAAAGAGAACATGCATCGCTCTCCTTTAATTTTCACATTGATTTGTTTTTCTGACCTTTTGGTGACTTTTATCACTTTGGGTAAGCCTATCCTCACATTGTTATTTATTATATGTTAGCCTATAATAGACATTTATTGTTATCATGTATTTCTTAATACTTTATATTTAATTTATATAATTGATTATTTATTAATGTACTTAACTACATTTTGCAAATGTGCGAGACGTCCAAACCACAATCCATAACAGGTAATGGGGTGTAGCCTATATGCACAGGGACTTTTTATTTTCAGTCAGACAGCTCAAACGCTTCCTGTGAACTGTCATGGCATAATAAACTCACCACGTTTAAGATCTGGTTTGTTTAAAAATAAATGATCTTCACTGCCTGACTTATACACGATACAAAGTGGGTCTCAGACCAGACAAGAAGCACTGAATTAATTTCCATTGTTCCCTGCCATGTCTTTAAAATATGAACATTTATATTACCACAGTAGTTTCTTTTGTTTCGTTTTACACGTTAACAACTAAATGAATACTTAAATCTATTTAACAGATTATATTTTAATTAAATTCAATTATCGATGCTGTAAAAGGAAGCTTATGAAATTGAAATCAGTCACCAACCTTTCGCTGGATGTTTTTTGGTGGCTGAAAAACACTTGCTGTGCATAAAGCCCATTAATAAAACAATAACAAATGGCTAAAAACTATTAGCAAATCAGTTTGTTTAGAATTATGGCAATAAATAGAAGTCATATGATAAGAAACACCAGTAACGCGTCATTAAATTGAATGGAAGTGGATGAGACCGGAAGTCTAGCGCAATCTCGTATACAAAATGACCGCTCTAACGGTAATAAAGGTGTAGCATACGAAATTCAGTGTGGTTTTTAATTCACTAAATGTCGTCTATAAATGTGTCCAGGTGATCAGTACAGTCTGCAGTGTCTCAGTAATTATTTATCCAACATCAGCTGCTCTTTGAACATTTCGGATGAATTTCTGGGCAACAAATCGTCCTACTGGCTGCATTTCAGCGCAGACGAGTGAGTAAACACTCGATAACACGTTATTTGAAGGGGCTGTGTTCATAAGACTGTCATGACACCTTCATTATCATGATATGACACACGTAACGAATATGAAAGAGATCTTATGCATTCGAAGTTATGTCATTTTAAATGCAAAGATCTGTCACAAACATGACAGCCATTATAATTATTACGAAGTGTCTGTCAAAGAATTTTATAACAGTGTCATTAATATTTAATATTTCAATAATGGCCTCACTACAAACTTAATGACATGTTATAAGTTGTTATAAGACAGTTAATGACATGTTATAAGTTGTTATAACACACAATGTTGTCATAAGCATGCATAAATATACATTAATATTCATGTGTCACTACTGAATATAAGGGTTTCAGGACAGTCTTCAAGTCAAGCATTACCCTGTACTCAAATACAATTACACTCGAACATTAAATAGTCAAACAACCAACTGAATGTGTGCTAACAGTAAATCTGCTTGTGTATAGTGAACAGCACATCTGCCCACTGCAGAGGAGAGAATGGGCTTTACTGTGTGAGCTGGATTTATCACCAGATGTGATTTTCTCCGATGTGGACACTTACAGGATCTCCTTCCATTCTGCTTACCATGATGTCGTACTGGATGAAGAGTTCATGCCAAGTACTCACAGTAAGAATGAGTGTACTCAAGTTGAGTCTACAGGAGTGCTCAGTCTATGTGTTTGTGTGTGTTTTTGTTACATTTAAGGACACAAACTTGTATAATGACAAGGGTTTGATGTGTATTGTAAGGAGAAGGCTTATAAATATCATACCGAATTAGTTTTTTTTTTTATAAAGTAAGGATGCACAGAGTTTTCTGTGAGAGTTGGGGTAGAGTAATAGAAAATATAGTTGTATACAGTATAAAAACAATATTGAATGTTAGGGTATGTTAGGTATGTTTTCTGTGAGTGTTGGGTACAGTACATATACAGTACATACAGTAAACATTATTTAGTCTGTGGGAAGATCCCATGAAACATGAAAAAACATGTGTGTGTGTGTTGCAGTTCGACCAGTCCCTCCGTCTGACTTGTCGGTGCTCTGCGTGAAGAACAGAGCTGTTTTCCAGTGGCAAAGCGGATATGAAGCTTTTTTCTGGATTCGCAGTTTATTCATCTCACAGCTGCAGTACCAGTTGAGCCTGAGCAGCACACACAAGGTGCGCCACGGCTTTAACACAACCATTCCAACAAACATATTTACTTAGCTTTTTTATGCAGTTTGTTTTATTAGTTTAGTTTATTTATTTGTCTATGGTGCATTGTGAACAACTAATTAATATGAACAATAATGGACAGAGGGCGACACGGTGGCTCAGTGGTTCCTCCGGGGGCTCCGGTTTCCCCCACAGTCCAAAGACATGCGCTATAGGTGAATTAAATAAACTAAATTGGCCGTAGTGTATGAGTGTGTATGAATGTTTCCCAGTACTGGGTTGCAGCTGGAAAGGCATCCACTGCGTAAAACATATGCTGGATAAGTTTTTCAGTTCATTCCGCTGTGGTACCTCCTGATGAATAAAGGGACTAAGCAGAAGGAAAATGAATGAATGAATGAATGAATGAGTAATGGACAGATAAACAAATGAATTCCTTAAGTTTTAAATGCCAGTATGAAACAACCTTATAATAACTAAACATGACTTATTTTATGAATGATTCACAGCTGCAGGTCTACTGAAAATACTTTAAATGTATCTTTCATCAATTAGTTTTTCTGATTGGGAGTGTTATGTACCTATTTTTTCATGAAAAAAAAAAAAAAAAAAAATTTTTATATATATATATATAATTCATTACTTATCACTATTTTATTGTCTTTCTTGCATAAACAGCCACCTTTAGTTAATGAACAAATTAAAATATTTACATGGTGCTCATTTTCTGCGCAATTTCCTAAACAGACGTAGACATATTCTGCCTGACAGAAGATATTGTTATTCTGACCTGAGCTAAAATTCTGTCCTGAATCAACTCACATCTATTTTCCATCCATGTTGACTAGAAGTCATTTGTTGCTGTTTTGGCTATCTGAAACGATCATTTTAACCACAATACCTGCTTGTTTGAATTTTCACAGAGCTTTTTTTAGAGCACGTATGCAAAGCTATTGCACACGGACGAGCACATAAACACACAAACACTCTCTGTGTCCTCTGGCGGGATTTTAAAAAATGGTTGCCCCTGTCCCCAGTGGAAGTTACTCCCCTGCATTATTTATTTATATATATATATATATGTGTGTGTGTGTGTGTGTG
>CAIGQV010000641.1:2092774-2117816 GCA_903798115.1 Danio jaintianensis | reverse complement strand
GGCTGGTCTGAGTATTTCAGAAACTGCTGATCTACTGGGATTTTCACGCACAACCATCTCTAGGGTTTACAGAGAATGGTTTGTAAAAAGAACAAATGCCTTGTTGATGCCAGAGGTCAGAAGAGAATGGCCAAACTGGTTCCAGCTGGTTCCAACCCGATACTAATAAGGTGTACCTAATGAAGTGGCCGGTGAGTGTACATCTGATTTCTATATGGGAATGATAAAAGCGGACCACTTTTGGATCCCACTGTTGCATGTACAAAGCATAAATGTTGATTCTACTGACTGCTGAAGGAGTGAGCGGTGATTAAGTGTCGTGTCCTGATGATCCCTGAGGTTTACTTTAGTCCCGTTCCTGAGCAGAGAATCCGCTTGTTTGTCTTCAGGCACGGTTGGGACTGTGAATCTGCTCTTCTGGTGCTCTTCTGGTGTCCGGTGCTCCAGGCGTGAGGAGAACAAGCTCATAGAGAAACAACTGATACGCCTCAAAAACACGGATGATCATATTCTAGAGCCGCGCTCCTGCAGAATCTGAGGGAAACAGCAGAGGGTTTATGGGGGATTTTCTAGAATAGAAGTGCGAGTACATTTTGCATCTTCAATATCAATCACTCAATTCAATTCAAGTTTACTTGTATAATGCTTTTCACAGATAATTATCGTTCCAAAGCAGTTTCACAAAAGGTGCACATCATTACATTACAGTCAAAATCTGAAAATTTAAGGATTGATCGATCAATCAATCAATCAATCACTCAATCAATCAATCACTCAATCAATCAATCAATCAATCAATCGATCAATTAAAGTTTAATCATAAAGCACTTTTTAGTAGCAACTAGCAAATCAGAAGAATAATAAAAAAGTGAAACATTAAAATAAATAAAATTAAAAAATGTGAATTTTTAATGTTATATAAAAATATAGATTATAATTACACATATATATATATATATATATAAATAACAAAGTAATTAAATACAATATAATTAAATAAATTTAACAAAAAAATGACCCTAAAACTAAAATAATGTTAACAACTGTGCATAGTTTAGATAATTTGTTTACAGGGTCAATGCACATTAATAAACATTACTGGAAAATGTGCCAGAATTAGCAAAGAATGGCTATTTTTCATCTGTAGACCCCTTACAGATTGTTAAAAAAGTCACACCTAAAATAGAAGCAAAGTATAATAACATAGAATACACTATCATATATACACAATGCACACACACACACACACACACACACACACACACACACACACACACACACAAACACACGCACGCACGCACGCACGCACGCACACACACACATATAAAACAGATCGATAGCAGCAGAAGAGGACAAGAAAGCCAAAAACAAACAGTACAAGTAAGTGTCAAGAATAATGTGATTTTTTCAGATTCTATATTTGCTCAAATAAACCAATATAAATATTTATCATGATCATTTGATTTCATTATTTTTATCTTTTCTTAGCATAATATTAATCATTGAATCTCCCAGCAGATACCTACATATGATAGGCAGAGCAAGCAAAAATATTCATGTTTGTATGCTATTTTTTAGCATGCTATATTATTACATAGAATTCAACATGCGGTACAACATAAATGAAATTACTTTCCAATTTTTTGTCTTTGAATAAACTAGAAGCAATATCACAGTAGTTTAATGCCAAAATGCTGCAAAATAACATTATTCACTGACAACACATGCATCCTAATTATGCATATATAACATCTATAAGCATACAAATTAATTTTAAAACAAAGAAATATTTTTAAATCAAATAATTTAATTAATAAATGATAAATAAATGTTACAAATTTCATTGTAACACAACAACAATGAAAAGGTTTAACACAAGAATATATATATATATATATATATATATATATATACATACATACAGTTGACGTCAAAATTATTCGCTCTCTTGTGAAATCTTTATTCTTTTTCAATTATTTCTCAAGTGATGTTTAACAGGGCAAGGAATTTTTCACAGTATTTCCTATAATATTTTTTCTTTTGGACGAAGTCTTATTTCTTTTCATTTGTCAGAAATAAAAGCAGTTTCTATATATTTTTAAAAACAATTTCATTCATTCATTCATTCATTCATTTTCCTTTGGCTTAGTCCCTTTATTCATCAGGGGTCGCCACAGCGGAATGAACCGGCAACTTATCCAGCATATGTTTTACACAGCGGATGCCCTTCTAGCTGCAACCCAGTACTGGGAAACACCCATATACACTCATTCACACTCATACACTACGTACGGCCAATTAAGTTTATCCAATTCACCTATAGCGCATGTGTTTGGACTGTGGGGGAAACCGGAGCACCCGGAGGAAACCCACACCAACACGGGGAGAACATGCAAAGTCCACACAGAAATACCAACTGGCCCAGCCAGGACTCGAACCAGCGACCTTCTTGCTGTGAGGTGACAGTGCTAACCACTGAGCCACCGTGCCGCCCAAAACAATTTTAAGGTCAATATTATTAGCCCCTTTAAGAAATATATTTTTTCATCTGTCTACAGAACAAAGCTCCTAACTTGCCTAATTAACCTAGTTAAGTCTTTAAATGTCACTTTAAGCTGAATACTAGTATCTTACAAATAACTAGAAAAATATTATTATTAAAGACAAAAGAAATGAGCTATTAAGACTGTATATATTTTTTAAAATCTAAATATAAAGTTCCTACGTATTTAAAAAATCTATCATTTCTAGAATGATGAGTGCGTGCCGTGCACAGAAACATAACATGAGACCAACAGAAAAAGGTCAGTGTGCTATTTTAAAAAGTAGTGTTGAGTGTAGACTGAAATAAGTCAGTCAGAAGTGTGCGAACAGTGCATTTGCAGACACACACACACACACACACACTTGTTTCTATATTCTGGTGGGGACCATCATAGACATACTGATGTTTCTATTATGGGTGGCTCAGTGGTTAGCACTGTTGCCTCACAGAAAGGAGGTCGCTGGTTCGAGTCCTGGCTGGGTCAGTTAACGTTTCTGTGTGGAGTTTGCATGTTCTCCCTGTGTTGGTGTGGGTTTCCTCCGGGTGCTCCGGTTTCCCCCACAGTCCAAACACATGCGCTATAGGTGAATTGGATGAACTACATTGGCTATAGTGTATGAGTGTGTGTGAGAGTGTATGGGTGTTTCCCATTACTGGGTTGCAGCTGGAAGAGCATCCCCACTTAAAACATATGCTGGAATAGTTGCCGGTTCATTCCACAGTGTAATAAATAAGGGACTAAGCCGAAAGAAAATGAATGAATGAATGTTTCTATTATACAAACTGTATATTTTCTCCCCCTACCCCTAAACCCAACCCTCAAAGGAAACAATCAGCGTTTTTACATTTTGATAATACTACATTCTGTGTGATTTATAAGCAAGTTTACCCATGAAGACCTCAATTTTGATTCCCACAATTTTGATAACACAAGTTCCCATGAGTCTGTGTGCATTCATGTTTAAAGTCTGCAACTGGAATCTGCGACTATTTTTTTATATATATTGTGATGCAGTTCCTAGAGAAACGGAATATTAAATGAGAAAACAGTGGGCGTGGCTTGTTTTTTCTACTGCGAGCTGATTGGATGTAGTAAAGTAGGCATTTCATTCTGAAAGATCGCGAAAAGAGGTTTGGGTTTCATTATTACAAACTAACAGACTCCTCCTGCTCACCATTTCTGTGTGTTGTCAAAACTGACAGCTGGAGGGGGCGTGGTTAAGTATGTTAGCCACGCCCAATACCTCAGACAGACCTAATCTAAGAATTGAATCGAAAACAAACAGGAAGTGCATTTTCAGATTTCAATTAAAGATTACAAGGGCAAACAATTGTATTTTTCTTAATGACATGCACAGATGAATTGTTCACCACAAGACTAGCAATGTGAGCTAACAAAATCAATATGGTTAGTTTTGATTTCATGTGTACTTTAAGTCCCCGCTGGGATATAAAAACAAGTCCACACACACACACACACACACACACACACACACACACACACACACACATGCTTACCTTGGCTTTCTCACTGGGCTGACAGCTGCTCATGTACGACTGGTTGTGTAGTTCTTTAGAAACAACACACAGGAACTCGGCCTGATCCTCATTACCATAGTTATAGGACGACCCGATACTGACCAGCTACACAAAAACACCAACAACACACAGGAAACAGCGGATTAGCGGCTATCTAAAATGCATCCTCAATTAAAATGCATCCAGACTGAATAATTAACACTATAGTACACCCAATAATGCAATGATGTCATGAGTCGCTCGATCAATACACTTTAAATATGAATGAGAATAACTTGGTTTGCGAGTAACTGAATTGGGATTTCTATGTTTATGATGCTTTTAGGAGCTTGACAACATCATTTGACATTATTCAGTTTTACAGTGTGAGCTTTAATGCATTTTTTACTGTAGAAATGCCATACAGGTTTTGGAAAGACATGAGGGTGAGGAAATGAGGACAGGCTTGATATTTCTGGATGAGCAGTCCTTTAAGGCAAGACATTACATGCATTTTTACATGCAGTTTTGGCCTTTTATAAAATAATGGAAAAGAAAATATCCAAATTGCAACCATTGACCTCCATAGTATTTGCTTTTCCTACTATGGAAGATTGACTTCATTGGCTTTCAGCATTCTTCGAAACATATTCTTGTGTGTTCAACAGAAAAACAGATATTTTATCTATTAGGTTTAAAGTTTTATTTATTAGGTTTAGTTTTTTTCTCCTGTAATAAAAATATTTTGTATTTAGCGATTTATATATATATATATATAAAATTAACATATATATAAGGATATCAACATTTCTATTTTTTTTTTTTATTCTTATTAAGCTGAAAAGGTTGCTGCTTTCAAACAATCTTTTGTAATTTTATAAATGTCGATGAATTTACTGCATTTTTACTAAACAAAAATATAATTTCTTTCATTATTAAAATCTTAATGACACCAAACTCATGTAAACAACCATGCAAAGTATTAGAATTTTTGATATAGGTAAAATAATGAGACAAAAAAAACAACATAAAAATCCTTCTTTAAAAACTCTAATATGTATATAATAAATATATACATACATTTTTTACCTAAAATATCTGCAAATGGGAGGACATTTAACTGGATAACGCGTCATTTGCATATTTAATTTTAATAATTCAATGTAATATATTTAAATGCAAAACCCCATGGGTCAAATGAAAACTTTTAATGAACATAATAAACAAAACAACTCACAGACTCACAGTCATGTAAACGCTATTTATTATTTTTTACTTATAAAAAAATGAATGGCAAATTAAACAGTTTTGTGGCAAAAAAATGACACCTAAAGCCTTGATCACACCGAACGTGCTTCTTTTTGTATGAGAGGTGCTTTTTTTGAATGGGTTTCTAACGGCCACGATCATTTTGTGCACACGCATTTAGCGTTTTAGCTATTGCGCTCTGTCTATTAAATTTTCTTTTAACTCTGAGCAGAAAAAGCGTGATACGTTGGTCATGTATTTTTTCATTCTCCAATCAGAAGAAAGCAGAGGCGGGGTTTCCGTTGAGGTGACAGCAGTGTTTGTGTTGTCAGGACAACTACGGTGACTTTAAAAGATAGAGGAGAGACTAGTGGTTGTTGTTATCTGTTATCTGGAGATGTATGACTTCACAAATCTTGAATATCACAATATTATTAAATATTACAATTATAACAATGTCAACAGCAGCGCTCGTGCACAATACGCAGCTGATTCAGTCGTTGCCTAACAACATAAAATGCGCAGCGCACTTCTTTTTTTCTTGTCAACAAAAAAGTCACATTCTCAGAACAGAAAAGCACGTTCAGTGTGATCAGCACCTAATTAAACAAAAATGCCTGTTAAATTGATGATACAAAGTTCAAAAATGCCCCTGCATAAATTAACTAACTCTCACAATTGAAATTAAATATAAAAAAAATCCCCAAAAAAGTGTCAATTTGCTGCATTTCATTTCGATTTGCGAACATTATATCAGATTTATTAAAACAGTTTTCTAATGGCCGCGATCGTTTTGCGCTCTCGCATTTGAACCATCTGCTGCGCCTTGCGTTTTTGCTATTGCGCTCTGTGTGCCTGCAGTTTAAAAAAATTCAACTCTGAGCAGAAAAGCCGCGATACGTTAGTTGTGCATTTTTTTATTCTCCAATCAGAAGAAAGCAGAGGCGGGGTTTCCGTTGAGGTGACAGCAATGTTTGTGTTGTCAAGACGCCTATGGAGACTTTTAAAGATGGAGGAGAGGCTAGTGGTCGCTGTTTGGAGTTATCCAGAGCTGTATTACTAAAATATCTAAAATCCTGATAATCTCCTGATAATCTAAAATATCACAATATTATTAAATATTACAATTATAAAAATGTCAACAGCAGCGCAACTTAAAAAGCGCAGCACACTTCTTTTTTTCTTCGAAGTCACATTCTCAGAACGGAAAAGCACGTTTGGTGTGATTGGCCCCTAATTAAACAAAAACGCCTGTTAAATTGACGATACAAGGTAAAAAAATGCCCCTGCATAAATTAACTAACTCTCACAATTAAAACTAAATCTGAAAAAAATCCAAAAAAAGTGTACATTTTCTGCATTTTATTTCGATTTGCGAACATTATATCAGATTTATTTTGTATCAGAAATGCCCCTATTAATCTCAAAGCTAATTTCTGACCCTGATTTTTACCCTGGGGTGTCTCACCTTACACACACACAACATGCGCACAACATGCTTGTGAACTTATAAACATGCAGGACAGAAGCACTGTGAGCACTGGCATCAATCATGCAGGTTAGTGGGAGGACAGGGGATGTTTGGACACACCTCTCCACTGTGGGCGGGGTGAGTTTGGCTTGACTCCTCCCCCTTCACCTCCCGAGACACAATCAGGAAAAACTCTGACTTCTGGGCCCGCCCATAACCTACACTGACAAGCTGCAACAACCAATCAGAGCGTGAGGCGGGGCCTGCATCACAGAGTGCAGGCGAGTCTGATTGTTGTGGAGCTGGAATGAGCGGAGGAAGTGATGCGAGTGCGATTTACCTGCTCGAACTTCCACCCGTCCGACATGGTGGAGACCATCTGCGTCAGCTCTTCTTCTTGACACTGCAGCACTCGGTACACGTGCTTGACTGGCGTCTGAACACAAAGACATGCACAAATTAGTTTCAATTCGAGTGTAAACGACTTTACATCTTCAGAAGAGCTGATATTTTATCTATTAGGTTTAAATTCCACTTACAATACATTTTAAAGAGCATGAACATGTAAAGCTTGCAGTTTGTCACTTCCGCCTAAATGGATCAACGTTTTTTTCCACGTCACCTCATACTTCAGTTTCTCATCAAATCTTGATCAATCAAATGCTCTCTAGTATCTGACATGCCCCGCCCCCTTCAAGATGCTTCTTATTGGCTGCGTCCGAAATCGTCTACTACTCAGTAGGTACTGCATTTGAATTTAAATTTACTACTCGACCGCTAGAAAAGTATGTTCTATACAGTATGAATGTGAGTAGTATGAATGCAGCTCGGACGTACTACATCCGCCATTTTGTCATCAACACGTGGCCTACCCACATCAGTTGCGTCGCTTCACTCCCATTCATGAATTCTCTCGCGGGGCATCATGGGATAGCGTAGCGTACATCGGATGCACACTTCAGACTCTCGCCAAAAGTAGTAGGTCATCCGGGTACTTCTCGCATACTGTTTTTCGAATTATATGAATTCAGACATACTATTCGGCTCGCATACTGCTTTTAGCGTACTATATAGTATGGAAGTGTGCGATTTCAGACGCAGCCAAAAATACAGCTGAAAAAAATTAAGAGACCACTTGAAAATAGTTTAACTTGATTTGTTAAGTATGGCTTCGAATAAAATTGTTTTGTTCCATATTGGTGTGAGAACATTTCTTACAAATCTTAAAGGAGACCTATAATGCCCCTTTGTTTACAAGATGTCAAATAGGTCTCTGATATTCCTAGAGTGTGTATGTGAAGTTTCAGCTCAAAATACCACACAAATTATGTTTTATAACTCTTTGAAACTGACCCTTTTAGGCTTTGATCCTAAGTGTGCTGTTTTGGTGACTGTCGCTTTAAATGCAAATGAGATTGTGCTCTTTTCAAAAGAGGGCGGAGCTATAAATGCCTGTGTGTCAGCATAGTGTTGATTCAAAATCAAGACTAACGTCCTATGCAACTGAGGGAGAGACTGTCACTAATGGGCGGGGCTTTCCCCCTCTGATGACACCTACAAAGGGAGAATGTCAATCAAAGTGTTTCTGCAGACTGTTTTTATCAAGTGTGATTATAAATAAATAAAATTAATACATTTTCATAAATTAGAAGCTGGTTATATTCATAGACTTTTGTTATGTTATCCTTTTCTTGTGATTAAAAATCAAGATTAATCCACTAATTTTCTTAATTCAACTAAAGTTAAAACATTGACATTGTGTTGTGTATAAACCAATAGAAGCGATAAAAACTTTTATATTAGTAGGATGTAATGAAGACCATAACTCCCATGATTCCACACTCAGTCACGCCGTCATCAAACTACACCTTTGTTTGTTGTGAATACAAATGACATACTGCGCCTTTAAATGTTGAAATATCATTGGAGGCCACTGTATATGAACACGCTCAAACATATATAGGATGGATCTAGAACATCGGTCACAGCGTTGTGTTGAGGGTCTCTTACGTGTGTGGTCTTGGCGTCTCTTTCGATGATTTTCTCCTTAATGAGTTTTATTAGTGAGGTGATGTTGTAGAACTCGGCCTCTTCAAGAGCTCCTGATGGACATACACACACAAAGACAGTGTCACTGCTTTAATCACAGTCTCCGTCATGTAAATCTGACTGTGTGTGTGTGTGTGTGTGTGTGTGTGTGTGCGTGTTTGAATGTTTTTGTGTCTGTGTGTGTGAGATTATGTGTGTGTGTGTATGGGTTTGTGTGAGTGTGTTTTTATGTCTGTGTGTGGGAGAGTATGTGTGTGTTTGTATGTCTGTGTGTATGTATCTGTCTCTGTGCTTTTGTATGTCTGTGTGTGTGTTTGAGTGGGTTTATATGTCTGTGTCTGTGTTTCTGTAAGTGTCTGAGTGTGTGAGATTGTGTGTGTGTTTGAATGTCTGTGTGTGTTTGTATATCTGTGTGTAAGATTATGTGTGTGTCTGTGTTTCTGTAAGTGTCTGCGTGTGTGAGATTGTGTGTGTGTGTTTGAATGTCTGTGTGTGTTTGTATATCTGTGTGTGAGATTATGTGTGTGTTTGTATGTCTGTGTTTGAGTGTGTGCGCGTGTTTGTGTGTGTGTGAGACTGTGTGTATGTGTATTTGAGTGTGTGTGTTTGTATGTCTCTGTGTGTTTGTGTGTGTGTATATGTATGTGTGATTGTGTGTATGTCTTTGTTTGAGTGTATGTGTGTGTGTGTGTTTATGTATGTGTGATTGTGTGTATGTCTTTGTTTGTGTGTCTGGTTGTGTGTGTGATTGAGTGTGTTAGTGTGTGTCTTTGAATGTGTGTTTGAGTGTATGTGTTTGAGTGTGTGTGTTTGTACTGTATGTCTGTGTTTGTGTGTCTGGTTGTGTGTGTATGTGTGTGTGTGTTTGTCTGTATGTCTGTGTTTGAGTGTATGTGTGTCGTACCCTCCTCTGTCAGGTTCTTATTGAGCACCAGTTTCCCGTGTCTCAGGTAATTCAGCACAGAGCCGAAATACACAGGGTCTCTGTCAATCAGATACGCCCCGGACTCATCCTGCAGTTCAACAAGAAACTATTAGTCCTGAGAAATAATATTTTTATTTTAAAAAAAATTAAATATCGCAAAGTTGGGTGGCACGGTGGCTCAGTGGTGTCGCCTCACAGCAAGAAGGTCGCTGGTTCGAGTCCCGGCTGGGTCAGTGGGCATTTCTGTGTGGAGTTTGCATGTTCTCCCTGTGTTGGCGTGGGTTTCCTCCGGGTGCTCCGGTTTCCCCCACAGTCCAAAGACATGCGCTATAGGTGAATTGAATAAACTAAATTAGCCGTAGTGTATGAGTGTGTGTGAATGTGAGAGTGTGTATGGGTGTTTCCCAGTACTGGGTTGCAGCTGGAAGGGCATCCGCTGTGTAAAACATATGCTGGATAAGTTGGCAGTTCATTCCACTGTGGTGACCCCTGATGAATAAAGGTACTAAGCCGAAGGAAAATTAATGAATGAATATCACAAAGTTTGGTGAAAAATCTGTAACGAATACCAGGCTACACTTCAGAAACTTTTACTATGATTTACTCGATTTTTCTTACAAACATTTTACACTTAAAAATATTCAGTACATTTGTAAGTTGTCAAATTACTGAAATGTACTTTAAGAATTAAGTAAATGTTGCTAAAACATATATAGTAATAATAATAATAATAATAAATTCTATTCTATTCTATTATTCATTTTCCTTCGGCTTAGTCGCTAATTTATCAGGGGTCGCCACAGCAGAATGAACCACCTTATATTATATTATATTATATTATATTATATTATATTATTCATTTTCCTTCGGCAGAGTCTCTTATTCATCAGGGGTCGCCACAACGGAATGAACCGCCAACTACTCCAGCATATGTTTAACGCAGCGGATGCCCTTCCAGCTGCAACCCAGTACTGGGAAACACCCATACACTCTCACATTCTCACACACACACACTCATACACTACGGCCAATTTAGTTCATCAATTCACTTATAGTGCATGTGTTTGGACTGTGGGGGAAACCGGAGCACCCGGAGGAAACCCACGCCAACACGGGGAGAACTCAGCCGGGACTCAAACCAGCAACCTTCTTGCTGTGAGGCGACAGTACTTACCACTGAGCCACTGTGCTGCCCTTTATTATATTATATTATATTATATTAAAATTACGTGTAATCCTGCTGTATTAACACACATTTAAATAGCACACTTTAAAGGGCAAGCAAGTTCATCAGTTGGAAAATCATATAGTTCATATCTTTATTCAAAAACATCTTGCTATTTTTTACTCAACTTTGCGTGCGAGCAGCGAACACTAAGAGCAGAGAGCCATTAGAGGAAAGTGACTTTAAACATTGATGAGCTTTCCACTGCTTCTGTAATGGCTTTACAGGCCACATTCATAAAAAATACACACCAAAAACTCACACACACACACACACACACACACACGAAACCCAACCAGACTAAAATTGAACCTGGAACAGTGTGTGAGAGACTCAAATCATCCTTTTATCAAATCTGGGGCACAAACGGCGTGGAGTGATTTCCCAGAGCCTTAGAGACTCCTGCTCTTTACAGGGTTAAAGCCCCTAGAGAGCAGGATTATTCTGGATTAGGGTTATTTTGAGATTACCGTCTGAGATTTGAGAGATGAGAGGAGGTGAGACGGCCCGAGCTACAGGAGAACCAAACAATGCGACGCCAACGCTCATCAAACACCAAAAAAATGCATTTGTGATAAGAGTGAAATTAGATTGATTAAATGTGTGTTTTATGCATATCTGGCAACATTCCCATTTTTCCCAGGAGTCTCCTGTATTTCACACCTATCTTCCCACCACCCTCCTGTTTTGTTATTTCTCTCGAGAAACTCCGGTAATTTGTATGGACCAATCAAGTTTTTTTTCCATGTTTGTCAAGTTGCCAGATCTTGTATGAAGCTCATCACCTCACACAATTGACGATATGTTCAAATCTCAACTAATTTTTTACCTCAATCTGGCAACATACGTTACAACCCAGTTGGACTGTTGATTTCTGCGCAGGTGGTAGATGCAGGATTCGGTAGAAAAGTAAGTACTAGTAGACAAAAGTTGACATCCCCCTCCCCGTTCTCTTTGAATTTCGAAGACAAATGTTGGCAGGTATGGTTTTATGCAGAATTTGTAAAGCTTATTAGTGACACCGGTGGCCGTTTAGTGAACTGCAGTCAATTGTTTTTTGCTTGCGCTATAATATAACCTAAATTTTATCCTTGCAGTACAAAACATAAAAATTTAAATATAAGAGAGTAAGATTTCATAAACAACTACATGTACACAATTATTTATAGTTATAATAAAACATCTTTATTCTCATTCTGTTCGGTTTTCAAAATTGAAACCAGATTTTTTCGTAAAATCAAACACTTTAAAATCCCCTGCAAACTAAGAACATTCCAATAATCACACAAAATTTTTGATAATTTTAGACAAATATTTAATTTTATTATTGTTAATTTTTTTTATCCATTGAAGATTACGCTCACAATAATAAATATATTTCTATTATTATTATTATTTCAAATTTAATAGTCTTAATTATTTAAAAATATTAAAACATGTTTATTGTAACTCATTTTACAACACAACAATTTTTAATACTTTTTTTTAAAGTAAGTTTAAAGCAAACTACTGGAACTACCTGTGCATTAAATTATTTTATTGCATTTCAGCCTATCAGAATAAAGTATTTCAACATCACTGCAGAAAAATGCTTCTCTTACTTAGATTCATTGTCTTGTTTCTAGTCCAAATGTCTAAAAATTCTTAAATCAATAAACATTTTTTCTAGACAAGCAACAAATATTGTAGTTTTCAGAAATAATAAGCCAAAATGTAAGTGAGATTTTCCTTAAACCAAGCTAAATAATCTGCCAATGGGGTAAACAAAATAATCTTGTTTTTCCTTTTGACATAAGATTATTTGGTGAATTATTTAGCAAAAAAAAAAAGCATTTTTCGCAGTGAGACCTTGGAATAACATTATAACGCAAAATTATTTATAACGCATCACTTTGGAATACTTGATTCTGATTGGTCAATCACAACACTTCAAGGTAAGTTTCTCCCATTTAATGCCGCTCTTCTTGACTCCTGCCAAATAAATAGGTTAGTGTAGGCTGCATTGAACCATTTTTGTTTGTCAAACCTAATAGTGCAGTATGTAGGATTGATACATAGTGGTTGAACTAGGTATTGCAGTCCAAATTCAAAATATTGAAGAGGGTATTTTTCACCCAAAGACTGGATGCATGCGCAGGTTGCCAGATTTACGGCACCAACAAACGTGACTGTTGATAGAGCCTTGCATGGTAAGCTGTTTAGCTAATGTTTACGTTTGTAATAGTTGTATTAATTGCTAATTAAAAACCACCTCTGGAGGTCGCATTTATGGCTACAGCCACATATATTGATGCAACCTTCATGACTGAAATTAAATATGCTGTGTTTTCTGCTACCCGGGGTGCTGAAATATAATTGGTTAAACTGGCAGTGGGCTGGTTATACCGACATACCGACACGTAACGCGTATTCCAAAGGAGAATAACTAACTTTAGCATTGCTTTTCAGATAAACATGTTCAGTTAGCATGGGTTTTTATGCTTAAGAAGAGTCAAAACTTGCATACAGCACCTTTAGGTGAAAAGTTAACCTATTACATTACGTTTTGTGTCTAATTTTTTGATCTTTGTGGCATGTAATAAGTGAGATAATGTACATCTAGGAAGTTGTTTTTACAGAATAAAGCCCTCCAAGATATTGAAAACTCAAGACGGGTGTTTCCAGCATGTGGCGTAACCTTCCACCCTGATCTCCGACACGGCTCAGGTGTCGTAAGCGGGATTGTGTCCAGATTACAGGGCAGAACTGGGGCAGATGTGCAGCTGATGTCCACCACATGCCATCCCGGGACACCACAGACTCACAACAGGCCACAATCTGCCAGTTCGTCCTGAACCCTCATGGAGGAGAACAGTAGAGAGCCTGTTCTGGGACGAGGAGAGGAGAGGAGGGGGGGCGGCGTACGGTAAAAGTGTGTTTGTTCGAGTCCATCCGACAGGAAAACAACTCCAGACAAAAACAACCATCTGGACGGCCCCCAAATTACCATAGAAACAATACAAATAACTCCATACAACAATAAAAGGGCATTAAGAGGAGTTCAATAACAGCTTCGCACTAATGACCCATTTTCAAACTCCTCAAAACAGAGCAGAAAGAGCTGTGAAATTTGAAAAACGTATTTATATACAGATTTATATGATGATACTGTCAAAAATGAGAACATTTTATTTCTTAATGATCTCTGTTCAGCTTTTAAACTGGCATCTAGGTCAAAAACAAGATGTCCCATTTTGGTTTCAGCATAAAATTAGACTTTTAGTCAGAAAGCATAGCATTATATTTGCAATTAAGTTGTAAGTTGTTTCAAAATAATTGTATTAAATTAAAATGTGGGATAAATAATGTCACATCTTCATTCAGCACAGAATATTTATTTATGTATATATCAAACAACATTAATTCAGGCCTTATTATGTGATCATATAAAAAGCATTGACGACATATTATTTAATAAAAACAAAGTGTTTGAAAGGCAGAGGCAGAAAGATTTATAACTATAAGACTTAATTAGTATTTTCATATACTGTCAGTATAGTCTTAATATCAAAACTGAAAATTAAATCTATTTTTAAGACTCCTGCACTCTCTAACCTACTTTTTTCGCCCATTCTTTATGAATAACTTATAAATCAACTAAATAAATAAATGGTCTGGCTAAGACACTAGGTTATTTTCCTCAGTTGAACTATAAAAGTGAAGTCAAATAAACAGTAATAATTACCTTGTCAGAATCGAGGTCTGGGTCCGTTTGGCACAGTCGGAACAGGAATGATTTTGGGTCCCGGCAAAGCGTCTGTCTGGTGGTCAGAAAATAGGTTCCTCCGACGTTCAGACGGACCCATTTGGAGGACCGGTGGTTGAAGGTCTGAACCGGAGACGCTCGCCGGGACTCTTGCCCGCAGATCCCGCCGTGAGTCTCCGCCATCCTGCGCTCGGAGCTCCGCTGAAGTGCGTGACGGGAAACACACTGCACTGACGGAGAGCAGAAACACCCCGCACTTTTGTTTTTTTCAGACACTACACAGTGAATCCACTCTCAGGCTGTGCTGTTCATTCCTGCTTCTAATCCATACTTCAGCGTGTTTTCATTAGATTTCTACCGATTCCATGAACGAATCATTCATTTGAACCGATGCTTTTTAAGCGACTCATCCAAACACTTTTGGGAATCACTCTGTAGGTTAGTGTTGGGTGTAAATAGTCAAACTATTTAGTGTAATTAAATTGCTTTTCAGATGAAAAGGTAAAGTAAGGGATTACTTTTTTATTATTAGCTCATTAAATTACACTGATTTGTACTTGCCTTATATTCAACAGTTCTAGGCTTATAGTAATCCAAAGAAGCAGTGAATATTTTGCAGAATGACGGAAACCAGAAACACCTCTCGGCTGTTTTTCAGACACTACACAGTGCTGTTCATTCCTGCTTCTAATCCATGCTTTAACGTGTTCTCATAAGATTTCTAGTGATTCCGCGAACGAATCATTCATTTGAACCGATGCTTTTTAAGTGACTCGTTCAAACATTTGGGAATCACTCTGTAGTGTTGGGTGTAAGAAAGTAACTAGCTACTGTTATTAAAATATTTTCAGCTGAATAAGTAAAGGGGTTACTTTGTATTATGTCATTTAATTACACTTATTTATACTTGCCTTAAACTCAGTAGTTCTAACTCAATTCAAGCAGTGTACTATTTTACAGAATGAGGGAAAAAAGAAACACTCCTCACTTATTTTTTCAGACACTACACAGTGAATCCACTCTCAGGCTGTGCTGTTCATTCCTGCTTCTAATCCATACTTCAGCGTGTTTTCATGAGATTTATACTGATTCCATGAAAAAATCATTCATTTGAACCGATGCTTTTTAAGTGACTCATCAGCACAGTAGTGTTGGGTGTAAATACAAAAACTTGTATTTATATATATATATATATATATATATATTTTTTAGACATTTTCAATATACTACATGCATCAAGGATCAATTCGATTCAAAGATTCGGATTTCTCTGTAGATTATATGAGAAGAGTTTTCATACTAAGCGAGTGGCTTGAATAAACGCTGTAAAAAATGCTGGGCTCCACACAATTCCTTCATGTTGTCCCAACACAAATCGATAAAGTTAACATAATTGTTTTTACTAATTTAAGTGGACTGAACATAAAACAATTAATTTGTCCCAAAACAACCTCAAAAATTGTTTATTCAACTCATTTTAGGTAAGTAGTTTGAGAAAGCAGCAAAAATTATTTTGAGTGCAGCCATTCTCCACATCATGGGATTTTCATATACAGTGCAATACTCTTAAGAAAGTAATATTGGGTGCGACAAACAACAATACTCAAGTTTTTTTTTTTATGGTTCGGGGACATATTTTGAAATATTTCGCAGGCTGGAGGAAATAATAAATGAACAATCTGCAGTTTCCAAAGATTTACTATAAAGAGCAGCAGATTGAAACTTTACTTTTTGTACAGGTATTATATTATACACAGCAGGGAGCACGACCCACTTGAAAATGTCTATTTGTGTAAATTTCAAAGTGAATTTAGACAACAAATATTCAACTACTAAACAATTATATTCATTAACACAAGAGGTTTCATTTCAATTCCAAAAGAAATGCTGCAAAAAAAATTAAACCCCTCAAGTTCAACCTAATCGAATTTATTTATAACCTTGATTTTGCCTGTTAATTTCAAATATTATGTTTATAAAACTATGTTTACAAAATGTTTATATAATCAAGATAAGTTCCAATTTTGGGGCGGCTCAGTGGTTAGCACTGTGGCCTCACAGCAAGAAGGTCGCTGGTTCGAGTCCCAGCTGGGTCAGATGGCATTTCTGTGTGGAGTTTGCATGTTCTCCCCGTGTTGGCGTGGGTTTCCTCCGGGTGCTCCGGTTTCCCACACTGTCCAAACACATAAAAAGAAATTTGGTAAAACAATATTGGCCGTAGTGTATGAGTGTGTGTGAATAGGTGTTTCCTGGTACTGGGTTGCAGCTGGAAGGGCATCCGTTGAGTAAAACATATGCTGGAATTGTTGGTGGTTCATTCCACTGTGGCGACCCCTGATAAATAAGGGACTAAGCCGAAGGAAAATGAATGAATATTTCAAATTCTGTCTTCAGCAATCAATCAGATGTGTCAAACATCCCATTAGAGCAGTGTTTCTCAACCACGTTCCCGGAGGACCACCAGCTCTGCACGTTTTCCTAGTCTCCTCAACCAAACACACCTGATTCAGATCATCAGCTCATTATCAAAGACTAAAAGACCTGAAATGGCTGTGACAGACAAAGGAGACATCCAAAACATGCAGTGCCGGTGGTCCTGGTTGAGAAACACAGCATTAGAGGATACCACAGAAACTATTTATTTTAAAGCGAGATGGATGTTTGTACCGGCCAGGCTTTACTCATTCATAAAGACAAAAACAAAGAGACTGGTTGATGGCCTAAAACCCTACATGCTTTATTTCAGTTCTAGATTTTGCCGAGCACAAAAGGCCGACAAGAAGAATACACACATTGCCTACACACGCAAGGGCCCCCCCTCCCACACACACACGGTCTCTCTCACTCACACTCTCTCAGTTTCTCTTTCTCGCTCACTCTTTCTCTCTCTCACACACACACACACACACACACACACACACACACACACACATGGTGGGGCAGTGCGCACACAGGCGTTAAATTATCAGAAATGAGCCAATCACTGCGCAAATAGAAAATGTATATGATATAGTAAGAAAACGAAAAGCAGTAAAATATCATAGTTTACAATAATTCTTCACATTCAAAGGCTTTACATATTCAATACATACACAGCAAGGCCCTGGAACATGACTTCAATCCAAATACGCTATCATATATTAGAATTTAAATAACACAGAGAAGCCAGGCCAGAACGGAGCGGCCCGAATAACCTTATACAAGAATAAAAATACAAAACCTGGATCCTAGAGTCACCTCTTTACTCACCTCCCATTTGCAATTTTACATCAACTGTACATCACAGTCATCTGTGACCGATCAGGAAGACGCACACACACACACACACACACACACACAAACTTGCCATTCGGTCTCACACACGCAGCACGGACTTCCTGTTAAAAACGGCCAAATGAGAGGAGCCAAACACACACGCATGCGCACTCGCTCATGATCAGACTGACCCTCCGTCACAAGCCTCCAATCAGAAATGCATACCGCCACAATGCAAGCGATATAAAGAAAACAGCTAAACTCGTCGTCGTGCTTTGTTACTGCACAGAGCCAGGGGCGTGAATCCCCCTCTCATTACCCACGTGGCTTTGGTGGCGATTGTTGTGCTGTGGTGTCAGGTTTATATCGAAATGTGAGGAGACACAAGACACCACAGCGTCCAATCGGAATCAGCAAGACCAGCTACTGTAGCCAATAAGGGTAAAAGGACCCGCCTTAACTCTAAACGCACACTAAAGCGACTCTCGTAATTCAAGGAAAGGAGTTGTGTTTTGTGTCAGGTACAGACAGGTGGAGATTGCACAAAAGTGTTCGTTACCTGCATCGCGTTGGAAAGACTTGTGTAATAAATGCTTTCTGCTGACGTGACATGCTGACTACGGCCTTGCTGCTTTTGGTTGTAAAGAATCCATCTTCAGCGTGCAAAAACAAAAAAAAATCCGAACAGAGAAAGTGCTTGGGAGCGACGGGACTGGACTGATATATGAAGAGACAGAAAGACAATATATAGCTGGAGAGGCATCTCTACAGGGGGGCGTGTGTCCCTGTTCTTGATTGGTTGGGTCGGGGCTGTGGGGGCGTGGCCAAAGGAGAGGAGCTCTGTAGTCCTATAGGCTGGGGCTCTGGTGTTTGTGGTAGATCTTTCGCCAGACTTCTTGGATTTTCTTGCACCATTTATCAGCATTTCCGCTTGGGTCCATTAAATAGTACGTCCGGTTTGGCTGCGGGAACAAAAATTGGTGGCGTTAAACGTCTGATTTAAAAAATGCAGAATATAATGCCTTATTTCCAATGAGCAGAACTGTTCAGTGCAGTAGCTTACCATTTTTGAGACCCTTTTTTAAACATAATAGTAGAGTATTAAGAAGAAAAGAAAGCTGATTGGTTTAAAGAAAATCGTAAAAAAAAACAACAACCTGAGGACGCAAAAGATGCAACATGTGAACGGCTCCTACGGTAATGACATCAATTGCTATTTTGAACCCTTATCAAGAGATACACCCAAAGACTATTGAATACACAAGACGTGTCACTCGTATAGTTTTGAATGGGGAAAAGTGTAACTGTCAATATGGTGAATGAAGCCCCGCCTTCTAGTACAGGAGCCAATCATCGATCGCTATAAACTGATGTTTCTCCAGGGGAGAAGTTTGGACTAGACGTGTGTTTTTATGGTGAACAAACACACTGCAATCTCAGCGAATATTTGCTTCACAGACATAAGAAATATATTCACATAAAGCTTGAGATTTCTACTTTTAAATGAACCAACTACACTTGAAAGCAAAAGTTTTCTGGTTTTGTAATCTGTATGAAATGAACTCGAGGTACAGTTTGTTCTGTCAAACACACAATCACATGACAGCAGCAACTACTCAAACGCCCACAAACTTGTAAACAAAGTCACTGTCATTTCTGGAGGAGATTCGCTATAATGACCAAGTTGTGAATTACTTCAGAGGAAGTAATCATTATCCAGAGGATGATAATGTGTAGAACGTTCATAAATGAGGTTGGTGTCGTGATCTTGTTCCTTTCGAGTGCGCATGCGCATTAGCTCGGGCAACCTGAATGAAATGGCGATTTTGTTTGATTCGGATGTTTAGAAACGAAACTCCAAATATGTAATGTAATCATAAGCTTGGCAAACAGTTTTGGAGAGTTTATGTTTCTCCATTCATACAGAATACCCGAGCATACTGCCCGAGAGGCATTTCAAAGATGGCCACTGAGTGAAATGACTTGCCTTAAAGGGACTTTGAAACACCAAACCTACCAAGTAAAGGGCCATTCAAAGCAAGGATAACCATAAATTTAATTATAATGGCTATATTTGTGTCCACACCAGCAAACTAATTAATGTTTTATTTTTTTGAATTACCTCATTATAACCAGCAGCTTGTGTAATATATCTAATCAGCGAATACATTTAAACAGTGAATTTAGCGATCACAGTTAGCGTAGAGGAATAAAAGCAATATTTTCAAAGCATTTTCAACACAAGATGCCAAAACTAGCACTGGTCACTTGAGCTACATTTATTTTTATACTTCAAATTGCTAGCCTGGCTTGTATAACTTCCATGTAATGTTAATTTTGATCATTCTTTGTTTTTATGATAGTCATATTATCTTTCAAATGTAGGTTTTAAATTAAGCAGTGTGCATCTCCACAATGTCGTCTGAAGCTTTTAACTGCGTATTTCCTTTAATATCTCAATGAATTCTGGCTAGCTGTTTGTTGTATTTGTAATTTGTAGCGAGCAGTATTGTTTCTCTATGTCTTTATCGCTATAGCTGTGGTCTAAAATCGGCTGTTGTTTTAAATTCAGAACAATTTTTACAATGATGTCTTTATTGTTATGTTTATAGCTATCATGCTTGGTGTAAAAAGTTCTTTAGGGTACTACTGGCAATGGAAACGCAAGCCAGATAAGGGTTACCCGCACCAAACCACACTGAAGCGTACCACTCAGTGAAAACGAGCCATAAATGACCACTGGGACTGTGATTACCGTGTGAACAAAGAAGGTTTTAAAGTTCTTTGCTTCAGGCCGTAGTTCAGGTGACCAAGGAATCTCCCCTTTCAGAACTTTATTGACCGGATCCACATAGTACAAGTGAGGACCCTCAGTCAGCAGCAACTGCCTCCTCCGTGCGAACAGACCCTACACACAAACACAAATTAATAAAATAACATGCTGAAACACAAAAATCATCAATTCTTTTACTAAAGGAGAACTTCCATATCATATCATATATTCATGATTAAAGGTGCAGTAAGTGATTGTCTTCAGAAACATTTTTTGTTGTGCTGGTTGAAAGTCTCTTTACATTCCAATAGTAATGATTAAAATAAATGATCTAAATGTATTTATAACTATTTTATTTATTCTGGGTGAGGCATAAAACTAAAAAATGTTCATCCAATTAAAAATTGTTGGGCCGATAATTCCCATAATTCTGATAAGTAGCCCAAACTGTCTGCCAACAAATGTAATTTGTACATCTGCGCATCTGTTCACACAGATCTGCCGTTTGTGCGTGCACCTGCACACGAGAGAAAGAGAGTGACAATGGTAAAAACAAATGCTCAATCAAAACTTTAAAATCCTGAATCAATATTGGAGTTAGTTTTGCACGCTGGAGGAAGGACGACACCATGGCTGAAGTATTTCTTTTAGACAGGTAATCGGTTGAATAAAACGTAGACTATACTGGTTGTGCTGTGCAGTTTAGGCCATGTTATATAGATTTGATTCACTTAAAATAATCAATCCAAAAGGGTGATTCATTCATTCACTGAAAAGGATCAAAATTAGACAAAACACTCAAGTCGCATGATTTTGATTCACTGGAACAACCAAATCATAAGGAGTCATTCTTTCAGGAATTTGGATTACACTAAATCACTAGCACAAAATCATTTAAAAACTGGATGGACTGCACTGACACAACCAAAAGAATCAAATCAAAAGATGCATTCATTAGAGAATTGTACGGATTAGTTTTTGCACAGTTCTGATTTACTAAGAAACACTAAAATCATAGGAGTCAATTGTTTTCACTGGTTCTTTGATATGGTTTTGATTCTTTATAAAAGAACCAAAAAATTATAATAATAAGAGTCAATCAAGCAAATAAAAAGAGTAATTCATTCATTCATATTAATAAATATTTAGTAATATGTTCATAATTGTGTGGGTTACACAGGCCATCCTGCATTGTTCTGAATATCAAAGCACCGAATCAAAAGAGTCGTTCATTCAGGTACTGGTTGTTCTGTATGATTTTGATTCAATACAAACAACAAAATAATGAGAATCACATGACTACAATGATCATGCTGTTTTCCTTCGCACAAAAGAATAGACTGTTCACACTAATTTGATTCACTAAAAATAAACAAATATCAAACTTCAGTGACTACATTAGTCATGCTGTACAGTTTTGATTCACTAAAAATATCCAAATCAAAGAAATGATTTGTTTTGTAACATTCTAGATAGTTTCAATTCATTCGTTATAAAAATATTTAATCGTTTCAATTGAATAGTCATTTGTTCAAAAACTGGGTTTAATATATTGGTCATCCTGCATAGTTTTTGATTCACTAAGAGTCAATTCATTAAATCAATTTGCCTGAGAACTGGATGGACAGCAAATCTACTTGATCACATACTTTTACAAGTCCAAAATTAGCAAAAGTGACTCACTTTGCGTTTGTCCACTGGGCCCATTTTTAAGATGAGGTTATTCTCCACAAACTGGTGCCTGGTTTTTAAAAAAGACAGACATGTTACAGTCATGTACAGATAAATAAAAAATATATATACAGTGCCTATAGAAAATCATTATACCCCTTTGAAATAATTACAGGGTTTCTGCAGGTTTCATCTAGTCAATTTTAAAGGTCCCACATACTGCATTGGTTTAATAAGTTAAATCGTTCTCTGATATCTACATAGTAGGTTTATGGTTTCGGCAAGTTAAAAAAAATCTCCAGAAATGGTTTTACAAGTTAATTTGTTTCTCTATAAAACACCCATAGAATCAGAAGGTCCATGATTGACCATATATGGTTCGTGTCATGAATATTGTTGAGCTCCACACAGCATGATGTACGCTGAACATGGACAAATATAAACCCAATCAGAGTAACATTAACCTATTTTGCTCACCAAATCTGTTGTGGATAAAGGCTAAATTATAATTAAACTTCACAAAAGAATGTAATAGAGATGTATCGCATTGTAAACTAAACATACCATATGCCTCTTCGGAGCTAAGAAGCATATGTCATTGCCCAGTAACGCACAGTAAACAATTTGGCACTCGCATTTTCACAATAAAAGTCTCACATACATAGAAAGAGAAATAAACGGTTAAAATAACCGTTTGGCTTATCAAACGCAGCCTGAGGCATGTATATTAATGATCTCAGAGCTTTTTTATGATCTCAGAGCTGCATATGAGTCGTGTTCTTTTGATGACGCGGCTGCTCATCAGGTCCGGATGAATGACCTAAAGTAGGCTTACATGCAAATGCGGAGGGCATGGCCCATGAGTCTAGTCACAGTTTGTTTTGTCTTCTGATTGGCCCGTTTTCCACCGGGGTTTTACACTTGTGGGATTTACATGAGAACAAAAAAACAGTGGTGTCTGAGGCTCACAGTATGCCCATTTCCATATACTGATCTTTTATCATTCTACTATGCCTTGGTATACCCAGATTTTCATTATATGGCACCTTTAAGACTATTTAAGACCATTATGAATTAAATTTTTATACTTATAAAGGGCTAAACACTAAATATTTTTAATTTAATTTAGCTATTTCTTAGCCGCATCTTTGAAATAGTGTCAAAACAAGCAAGCTATGGACTTTTTTCAGCATAGCTTTTCTTTAAAAAATAATGTACAAGTTTTAAAAACTATAATCAAATAAAAATATATACAACAGTGCGTCCAGGTCAGTGTCCCCACCAGGTAGCTAGAAATACATGATGAACTTTTGAACAAATGTTATTGTAAAGAAATATAATGGTAAATAGTTACTAAACTTTTGTTTAAAGTTTTGAGATGTATTGTTGGTTATTGGATGAGTGTCAGCCAGATTATGTAACTTTACATGGACATAGGAAAATTAACACCTGTTTAAAATTATTTAAGACCTACAACACAATATTTCAGTGCATTTAAAAAATTTAGTTTTTGAAATTTAAGACATTTTAAGACCCCACGGACACCCTGAATTACTTTGTCATACAGCCTGAAATTAAATTATAATCTCAATAACTTTTCCAGTCTTTGTACTGTTTTTGTAGCCTTCTAACCTGTGCCCCTCTACAACTTTATCCAGGAAAGGTCTTTCGAAAGCACGATGTAATGTAAGTAAAGGGTTTTCACAGGGTATGATGATTATCTTTAGGCACTGTGTGTGTGTATATATATATATATATATATATATATATCAGATAAAAAGAGACATTTGTGTACCATGGGTTTGCAGCGCTCTGCTTGTCCAGTAGGATGCGTTTCTCCTCGTCGCTGTACTGTAGGTCGAGCTCCATGCTATTACTGTCCAGCTCATGAATATGTATAAACTGATCCACACTGGGAGAGGGGTTATATGTAGGTTGACTCATCTCTCCGGTAACAGGAACTAAAGGGGCAGGGCCAGGCTGTGCCACCTGCATACAGCTGAACTGGCTCAGGAGATCATCATACTGAAAATAGTACAGAAAGAAGAAGGATTGCACATGATCTGAAGATCTGCTTGTAATGATGTTTTACATAATGCATATAAAATGATTTGGTCACACTTTACAACAAGGTTACATTAGTTAATGTATTTACTAACATGAACTTAGTACAAACAATACTTTTAGAGCATTTATTAATCATGGTTCAACATTTACTAATGCCTTATTAACATCCAAATTCATGCTTGTTAACATTAGTTAATGGACTGTGAGTTAACATGAACTAACAATGAACAACTTTATCTCCATTTACTAACATGAACAAATATTGTAATAAATGTACTGTGCATTGTTTGTTCATGTTAGTAAATGCATTAACTAATACAAGCGTATTGTAAAGTTACCAATTATTTAAATGCCAAATAAGATATATAGCTTATGTTTCTGTAAATAATAATAATTAAATAAAATGTGGTGTATCTGGTGCTTTAGTTGACGTAACCTAGTTAAATTTACATACATCGTGGGATTTGACGATTGGAATCATATCAGTTTAGCAGAGACGCATTCAGTCGTGGTCTGGTGGTTAGAGTGTTGGACTCGTGATCCGAAGGTT
>CAIGQV010000641.1:2064077-2092374 GCA_903798115.1 Danio jaintianensis | reverse complement strand
ACACCATACTTGGCCACACTACACTTCACTTCACTTCACTTCATGTGGTCAAATGTAAATGGAACTGTTTACAGAAATCAGATATCTAACTGATCGGGAAAAACAGGCCCTATCAGAGCCACAGGTGTTTACTCACATTTCCATAGCAGTCCTCATCATCCTCAGACATTGCTGGAAGATACGCTGTTAGTTTGGGTGGAGTCTGCAAATGTACATCGTCCCAGCCGACACTCTCAAAGAAAGGGTGGGACTTCAATGGGCCGTAGCCGCCCATTTCATCACAGCCAATCCGCTTGAACGAATCCAGTGACTGGAAAATAAAACAGCAATCAGTCAACAGCTGATCCACACCACCGGTGCAATAAACTAATATAAAAACAAATAAAATAATTTATAATTAAACAAGGCTGACCAGAAGTCGCTCCACGAGGTCTTTAGCTTTGGGGAAGAATTTCTCAGGAAACTCATACTCGAGTTTTATGATCTTCTGGAATATTAGATACTCATTCCTGTGATGGATTAAAAGAAGAGTGACTAGTAGATGAGGTTTCCTCAAAAAGGGTTGAATTATGAAAGTAAAATACTTGATCGGTGAGCTAAATGATTTATAAACTTAACTGCTGAAATCACAAATTCAGACCAAAGTCTTTGACATTTCCAGGAGTGTCACATTTTTAGGAAGGTGTCAAGAAACAAATTACGCCATTTTTCTCTGTTTATGTACTATGCATAAACAGCAACCAAATAACAATATATATATATTTGTTCAATATTGATAACTACCAAAATGTTATTTGATTATATATGATTATTAGCAACATAAAATCTAAGAACTAATAGTAAATTAAAAAGATAAATAGAAACCTACATATTAATTTGTACCTGATTTTATTCAGCAAAGTTTTCAAACAAAGTGTTATCTTTACTAGTGTGAACTAGTGTGTGTTTAATGCAGCAATGGTTTGTCCAAAAAAAAAAAGAAAAAAAAGAAAAAAAGAAATATATATATGTTATATATATTTATTGCGCTGCATATTATTATATTACCCTCAAAAAATGATGAAAAAGCATTAACAAAAACAATGTATATTATATATCATATTGAACAGCCCTATTGTTACTGTTCTGAATGTAAACTCACCCAGCTCTGAATGGCGGCAAACCTGCAACAAGCTGGTAGATGATGCAGCCTAATGCCCAGAGATCCGAACTGTCAAGAGAAAACAATGGTTAGGACAATCTTACACTCTCATGAACATTTAGCTAATGTCACTGATCTAGCAAAGTTATTGTTACTTTTTTTTTTTGGAGTGCAAAAACATAAATCATACGGTAAACAACATAAACCATAAGACTAACACAGAACACATAGCCGCAACAGAACAGAAATTATTTAAAAAGTGTTTATAAACAGTAATGACAATCATAATAATATTGGTAGTATTAAAATAGTACTTAGCATTCATAGTCATCATAATAATATCATAATTTTGAGGTTGGTGATGATGAAAGTGATATATTCCGTGAAAGTAATATCAATAATAATCAAGGCAATAAAGGTAAAAAAAAACATTATATTATAATGTAAAATATATATTTAATAAAGTAAATGAAGTAAAATTATAATAATAATAAAATATAACAGTAATTATAATAATGATTTCTATCCAATACATACCACATATATCCTATCTACTGTGTCAGTGATCATGTTTTTTTTTTAAAGTTATTTCTAACTTCTACACATAACATGTGAATCTGTGCATTCCACTACATAAACACTGCAGCAAACACTAACACACAGAGTGTCTGAATTTGGCCTTTTTTCATTACCGACGAAAGCTTTACAACTACACAGCATGAAATATTCATCAGTCGTGTTTACCTCTTGCAGGCAGATTTCTCAGTCAGTAATTCAGGAGAGACGTACTGAGCCGTACCAACAAATGAGTTTGCTCTTGCTGCAGGGGCCAAACATCAGAATGACAACAGCACTTAATAACCGCACACACTTGTGTATGAAGAGATCAGAGATTGGCTATAATGTGGTGTGTGTGTGTGTGTTTTACCCTGTTTGCTGTCAGAGGACAGTTGTTTAGCCGTGCCAAAATCTGTTATTTGAATGTGCATCTCCTCACTAAGCAGAATATTCTCTGGCTTCAGGTCTCTGTAACAAAGCAGCACAAATAACTCAATGTCACGATGGAAAACAGGGAGAAATCTAATAATTGAAAACTCCTTAAAGAGACAGTTCACCCAAAAATGAACATTTCCTCAGCATTTACAAGTGGTGCTAAACTTATGAATTTCTTTCTTCTTTTAATCAAAGAATGCTGAAAAAAAGCAGTCATTGACATCAGGGCTGCACAATATATCATTTCAGCATTGTAAAGTCGCAATGTAATGTCGGGATTACAACTGATCAGACATTACAGTTCAAAACATAGTGGAGTTGCTTTATATTTTAACCTTAGTGAGAAAGCTTATAATTTGCATTTGTTTTTAAGGCCTGTGACTACGTTTTTTTAAGCAAATTGAAGACATTTGGGCACAATATATTAAACATTTGTAGTCTTAAAGATTAACTGTACAGTATATGTAAATATTTACATAATGAAAATGATACAGTGTTATTTTACATTTGATTATTTCCTTTCTGTTCCTGAATAATGCTCGACTCCCCAGAAAATCATAAATCATTGTTTAGTTAATATGCATCTTTGTTCTGTTGTATAGAACTTTGCTTGTAATTTTTTGGATTATATTTTATGCAGATACACTGCCCTACGATTTTATCACAATCACACAAAAATAATGAATTTTTTACAATTAGTCAAAATACAACAGAAGTCAATGGTTATTTCTTCCAAGCATTCTTCAGAATACCTTGTTTTGTGTTTAACAGGTCTTCTAAATCTTGCGAGTACAATTTAGGATTTTGTTTTTAATCATTAAAAAAACCTATCACTTTAAAGTCTGCATGGACCGTAAGTTGCTGAGACTTTTATTTTAGTATGTTGATATACTTCCAACTGAAACAGAATATTAGAGTAGGGGCTGGGCTTTGTGCTTCATTCCCTCATAGGCAACTAATGGTAAAAGGCATGGTTATGAATATTATGACAGAAGCATCAAACTGATGTTATCAGAGGAGCTCCACTCCAAACGCAGAAGCAACTGCTCAGATTTTGATATAAGATTACCAAATCAAACTTTTTTTTTTTCTCAGTGGATTAACTTGGATAGATTAATAGTTAAGCTAAAGAATAACAATGTGCGCTAGCAAAATAAACATTGTACATTTTGATTTCACATGGACTTTATGACAAACCTGTGGATGATGCCCTTCTGATGCAAATACTCCAGAGCACAAACGATCTCAGCGGAGTAAAACCGTGTGCAGGTCTCATCAAATGAGCCAATTTTTCGAATGTATTTCAGCAGTTCGCCATTTTTAGCGTAGCTTAATCCAAAATCTGACACAACATTCAGGAAAACATCCTATAAAATGCAGCTTTGACATAAGGAAGGCTTTGACTAATCATTCATTAACACAAGCTGACATTTCATACATGTATAGTGATGAAAGAAATTAAGAGAACACTTATTATTCTGAATTTGCCATTAATAGATATATCTTGAGTAATATCTTAAAGGGACAGTTCACCCAAAACTGTTTACTCACACTCGAATAAGTTAAATTTATACTGACCTACTGTCATTCCCTGTGAATAAATGCTTCTAAAACTTAAACAAAACTTGTATAAAAAATGTGTTAATGTATAATTAGGTGTGTAATAGATTTGCATAAACATATTTGCATAAAATACACAGTTTAGCAGATTTTAATACACGTCATACAATATATAAAATAAGCATATACATTCATTTTAGCACATTTAGAAGCAACACAACAGCCACCCTTGTTGTGCTCTGTAAATATTAACGCTGTGCAACCCATACTAATTGAGCATCAGTGTTTGTGTGAAGGATACACAGCTTCTCCTCATCCTGAAAGGTGAAGTAGAGTTTGACGAAGAACGGATGATCCAGGTGTGACATTATGTCTCGTTCTCTCTTGACATACTGCGCTTTATTCTCCTTCATTATGTGGCGCTTTTCCAGGATCTTAACTGTGGAAACACAAACATTTTCCAGTACATGCTCAAATGCAAACACTATCAAGGGCTGTGCGATATGACAAAAATATTATATCATGATATAAGTCATCTAATATCCTGATATTATATATATCTATCACAATATAGTGCCATTTCTGTAAACTTAATTAATTGTTTATTTATAATCACCACATTTAAATGACATTTTTAAATATATATTTTAAAGTATATACTCAGAAATCTACTCATTCATGATCATATTTCTCACTTTATTTACAAGTTCAGGGATAATGTTTGATGATCATTTTTACATTTCAGAAACGTAAAATAAATGTTAATAAAATATAAAACACTTTTAGAAAACTAATGACTACAGGTACAACATAAAATAGAAAATATCGCTAACTATAATGCAAAATGTAAACACTGTACTTTCAAGATCGGAACTTTCTTATGATGCTGTTATTCATGTTTTTGTCAGCACTAGCATAATGGTGTGTAATATTGCGCTCATATAAATTATTTAAAAGTATTACCCTAAACAATGTATTTTGTGACACCACAAAATAAACAACAGAGCATAACATGAAACTACAGACTTTATTTTGTCCATACAATATACACTCACTGGCCACTTTATTAGGTACACCTTTCCAACTGCTTATTAACGCAAATTTCTAGTCAGCCAATCACATGACAGCAACTCAATGCATTTAGGCATGTAGACATGGTCAAGACGATCTGCTGCAGTTCAAACCGAGCATCAGAATGGGGAAGAAAGGTGATTTAAGTGACTTTGAACGTGGCATGGTTGTTGGTGCCAGACGGGCTGGTCTGAGTATTTCAGAAACTGCTGATCTACTGGGATTTTCACGCACAACCATCTCTAGGGTTTACAGAGAATGGTCCGAAAAAGAGAAAATATCCAGTGAGCGGCAGTTCTGTGGCGCAAATGCCTTATTGATGCCAGAGGTCAGAGGAGAATGGCCAGACTGGTTCCAGCTGATAGAAAGGCAACAGTAACTCAAATAACCACTCGTTACAACCGAGGTCTGCAGAAGAGCATCTCTGAACGCACAACACGTCCAACCTTGAGGCGGATGGGCTACAGCAGCAGAAGACCACATTGGGTGCAACTCCTGTCTGCTAAGAACAGGAAACTGATGCTACAATTCACACAGGCTCACCAAAATTGGACAATAGAAGATTCAACAACATGAAAGCATGGATCCATCCTGCCTTGTATCAAAAGTTCAGGCTAGTGGTGGTGGTGTAATGGTGCGGGGGATATTTTCTTGGCACACTTTGTGCCAATTAGTACCAACTGAGCATCGTGTTAACGCATTGTTGTTGCTGACCATGTTCATACCTTTATGACCACAGTGTACCCATCTAGAGCACCTTTGGGATGTGGTGGAACGGGAGATTTGCATCATTGATGTGCAGCAGACAAATCTGCAGCAACTGTGTGATGCTATTATGTCAATATGGACCAAAATGTCTGAGCAATATTTCCAGTACCTTGTTGAATTTTTGCCACAAAGAATTAAGGCACTAGTAAGGTGTACCTAATAAAGTGGCTAGTGAGGGTATATCATCATCATCATCATCATAATGCACAGCCCTAGATGGCAGGACAACTTACTTGCATATTCCTTCCCCGTCGAGTGTTCCTTTGCCAAGACAACCTGTAAATATGAAAGACAGCAAAGGTTAGTCCATTAACAAAGTAACACTCTCTGGGCTCTGTCAGATGTGTGTGCGGTGCGGTCGGAGTGTGTGTGTGTGTCGTACAGTAGAGAAAGAGCCTTCTCCCAGGATTTTGCCGAATCTGAAGTCCTCGGGTCTCTTCTTGCGAGGCTGGGCGGGCTGGGCGTTTGGTGCCGGTCCCTCCATGCTGTTGCCGTGGAGACGGGGCGTGTCCTGCTGGCCTCTTACCATGGATGGACAGGAGATGAGAACAGAGGAGTGGAGGGATGCAACATCATACTGAGGAGAGAAAAAAAGACACAAGTCAGAGCATTATTATAGGAACTGCCTGTTCATGGAACTATTAAATATAACTAATACTAATAACTGCTAAATATTAAATGGCAGAAAATAGCTATTGTTGAATTACATAAGATCAAAAAAATATGTGAAAAAGTATGTGTGTGTGTGTGTGTATATAAGAAACTAATATTTAAAAAAAAAATTAATTAATAAAAATGCTTTTAAAAAGTAGGTGAAACTATAGACTAGCTAAGCAATACTAGAGAATTCTCAGTTTCTGAAAGTACTGGATTTACTAGATATGTGTTTGAGTTAAAAGTTTAATATTTGCTTTATTCTATAAAGGTCTGATAACATTTCTTCTAAATTTCAAATTGAATTATTATTATTTAGAGAATTTTCTTCCAAAAATGACAACAGTTCAGAATATCAAATGTTTTAATTTGTTGCCACCACCAAACTACTTTATTCACTTTTCTGAAGTAAAAACTGTTAAAAATGAATACAAATATCTGAAACAATTGCATTTTTTTTTATGTTGATAGATAGACTTGTCACCAGTAGATAGCAGAAATAAAGCTGTTATATATATATATACACATACATATACATATATTAGGGCTGCACGATAATGAAAAAAATCAGATATTGCGATATTTTGTTTCGCCACAATATATATTGCGATATAAATATAATTTCACTATATGATTTGAATATCTCTATTTGGAAAGATTTCATTAATTTAGATCTTTTATATAAAGTGCCTCTGCCCACATTTTAATAAATTACAAAAAAATTTACAAAAGTAAATAAATAAACAGTGCTTTATAGTTTTCTGGGAAGTCTAATAGTATACAAGTATAGAAATTGAACAATCAAATGTAAAACAACATGATCATCATTGTATAAATGATTAAAAAAATAATAATATTCAATAATATCTTTATCTGTTAATCTTTAATAATTAATCTAATCCTGCGATGTGACTATTGCAGTTACATACATTGCGATATCGATTGCCAAATTATATATTGTTCAGCCCTAATATATATATTAGGCATTGGCTGGTATAAGATTCTGACGGTATGATAACCTTGGATAAAAATATCACGGTTTCATGGTATTGTGGTTACTGCTCTAAAATATATTATTTTTAAATGTCTGGGTAAAAAACTATAAACTTTTTTCCCCTTTGAACACAATATATTTTATGTTGAGAAACTTTTAGAATATTTTGGAGCAGTAAACACGTCAGACTAAATAATTAAAATGAATCATTGACTTCTGCTGTTTTCATTAGTTTCAAAAACACTGATTTTTTACAATTTAAAACGGCATCTTTAGTTATCTTTTCTGCTGGAGATGCTGTTTTCCTAAAAACAACAAAGAAAATATATATATATAAAAATAAAAAAAAATCTTACATATACCGTAGGAATGGAATAGCAGAAATTTTGGTGGTTTTAAAACCTTGACTTTTCCAAATCACGGTATACCTTGAAAACGGTTATCGTCCCATACCTAATATATATATATATATATATATATATATATATAAATAAATCACATTTATTTTGCTTTCAAAAAAAACAATTAAATAATTTGCTAAAAAGAATTGCACATTTATAGGAAATACAGACGCAATGCTTATATGTGTGATGTCATGGCTGTAAATGAATTTTCAGTGCGATGACATCACTCATAGTAGTCAGCAAACTGCCTAATTTAAATAAAAGAACACATGGCTTAGGTATTAAGCTATAGCTATTTATAATTAACCATTAAGATCACACCTAGAACACAAATTATTACACATTCAGCCTTTGATAAACAAAAACATGTCCAAGGAGTGTCATCCAGACTCTTACAATGTATAATTACTTAAATCTGCGGCTCTTCAAATTAAACATAATCTTGTAATTCTTAAAAAGGAACTAACATGCTGTGCAAATCCACGTGAATCATCTTTCTCTCATACTTATGAATATAATCAGTAGTTTCCTGTAAGAGCTTCTCGCTTTATTCTCAGTCCTAACTTCAAAACACCTCAACGAGATCTGTACACAGCTCTCCAGCAGTAACCAAGTTAAATAGTGCCCATACCTGCCTTCTTCAACCTATGAACTACAATCATCATTCAAAGCATACAAGCCAAAACTATGATACAAACAACACCCAAATTACTCTTCTGGATCAAAGCCAGTTTAGATCTTGATAAATCTACACACGCACAGTTAAACGCGAAGTGTTTCAACAGAGCTGATAAATCACCAGTAACATTCATAAGGGTTTTGTCTGAATCTACAGGTCTGTGTGACTGTCAAAAACACCTGAGAAGGTGAAACCATAAATATCTCCAAGCCACTTCTATAGGCCGCAACTGTGACCAAACTCGTTTGAGTGTGAAATAACACCCATAAATGTGCAAACAAAATCACGGATACGTTAATAAACGTCTAACACACATTTAGTGTTGCCGATTTCTTCTTAAATATGAACTAATATGATAAAATGGCACTAAACAGAGACGCAAAACAACCTGAGGCGACTTATGCTAAAAGTGTTACGGACTCAAAAGCTAATTTGTTAGTCTGTCAGAGACTTGATCATAATTCCTACATGTGCTTTATTAATAGTTATAGACAAAAGCGTTATAGACAAAAGCGTTTTGAGGACTTAGATATCAAGTTTTAGACTCACAAGAACCAAAGCCCGTGTCGTGAGTTAGCGGTCAGGCTAACGGCTAAGAAAACAAGCAACTTCATTTGTTGACAGAATTAGCTGGCAGAGCTAACGCACAACATTATGAGCATTTCTCCACAAAGCTCTCCTGAAAGCGCCAACATCGAGCCTAATGATTCATTCAGAAATCCCTGTATAAAATACGATAGGAGACAAAAGTTGACACTTCCTGGTTAATAGACTTGCGCTTGTTTTGGGGACTAGCGGGCTAATGAGGCTAAATGCTAAGCTAACGACTAGGGTCGCGAGAGTCCCGCGCCTCCCACCACAAAAAAAACGCCGTTGCGGGCGGCACACGCGACGGGGAGAAAGGCGGCTTCGAGCCCGCGCTGCCGAGACACTGGCGGTACTCACGATCTGACTCGTGGCTCTTGCCATGGAAGTTTTCCGCAGGTAATTTATTTGGGATTAAATAATTGTGGAGACTGGAGTCATGGCCGCCCTCTCTGCGCCTTCGTTTCGCCGCTGTGACGTCACGCCACAACAACATTACTGCAGTCGAGAGGAAAAAAAATCTTGCGCGCCCCCAAACGGCGAATCCCGAAAACATTCCATGGATCAATGCGAATTACGGAAGGGAGGATACAACATTTACGCTAAGTATGATTACATATTACATTTTGGATATTAAATATGGGTAAACCGTGTGCAGAAACGTTGTATTTAAAAATAGGTGTCTAATTTTGGTGTCTTCATCAAATTTAATTTACGAAAGTGCTTTTATATACCTCATTTACAACCATGAAGTACTTGGATTAATCTGTTGTGGTAGTTCTATAGTTGAACTATACTAAAGTAAACTAATTACATGATACTGTGTTTCTGCAATTATATATATGAGGAATAATATCACACTAAGTGCTAAGTGCAATATGGCTGTGTATCTGCACTTGTGGGAGGCATGCGTTGGCTCGAGGCCACAGGCCGAGTGCCTTAGTGTCCCACCAGTGACAATATACAGCCACATCGCACTGCTCTGAGTGTGATATTGCGTTTATACAACAGTTCGATGGCATAATCGTGTGTATAAAAAAGAAAATCAAACACGGAGAGTCTAAAAATCCTTTTGTACGGGGAACTACTTTCTTCCGCCATTCATTCACATCTGCAGCTGACGTCAGAACAGCAGAAACCGTTGCTACTTCACCAACGTCACTTCAGAGCTAGTATTTGAATGATTCTCTAGCGTAATGTCTAAAGTGATGACAAAACAGGTGATTTTGCTCACATTTTAAGATTATAAGGCTGAACGACATGAAATGCCATCAGTCTACAGAGATTTCCCAGTATTTCTCTGTTGCTATCGGGATATGACAAGAATTAACACCGAAAAAGCCAAAGCAAAGCAAACACTACCAGATTACTATGGTATAAATACAGCACTACAGCATACAAAAGAGAGAGATCGACTTAGTATGTCACTTACCTGTTCTGTAATGATTTGATCAGCTTTGATCTTGAAATTACTCTTGAGTTTTTCTCCCCTAAGGACTTATTATGCTGTCTCTGTCACCATCTTGTGGTGGAACGTCAACCGTCTTTGCTCTCTGAAATTTTAAATATTTAAAATAGGCACTATCCTTATAAATAAACTGCATAGTTTCAATCTAAACAACTACATTTTTGCCTGAAAAACATTGTTGTCCAACAGCTGCAATATTTGTCAAACTGTAGTGAGCTTATTGATCTGCTTTCACTCTATGCGGGCGGAGAAATACAGAAGGGTGAAGAGGCTGTACCAGTGCTGTTATTGCAGAATATCAAACCAGCCAATCAGATTCGAGAACCAGACAGAACTGTTGTATAATATATATAGTACAAGAAACAGATTACTCTAGTAAAAAACAAAAAACTAAAGTATACAACTATATAATGTATAGTTAACACTACAGTATGCAGAGCCTTCATTTAAGCCTGATTTAAACACACAATATAGTGTTTACTATAAATTAGTATTTTTTCATTTGCGTACACATATAAGTGTATTGCACACAAGAGAAAGAATATATTGTATATATTTTTACTATTTTACTTATTTAGTAAAGGTCATTTAAAATCAAGTAGCTTAATTCAGTTTTTATTTTAATATTTTACATTTTGGTAAAATATACATTTACTTAGTCTTTAAATAGAATTTATTAATTTTAAATAAATATTAAAAGTGTCAATTAGATTAATTTCCTTTACAAATATTTTATATTTTTTGTTTTATTTCAGATAATGTCCCAAAAGACATCATAATTTGAACGGCATCTACGCTTATGTTTGTCTGTTTTTTCTTATCCCGAGGTCTCCATAATCCTGGACCAGGCCGTATGCTGAGCAGATGCTGTGGTGGTCATGGAGAAGTGGAGAGCATGAGACTGATTCCTGAAAGACCCCAGTGACAGACGAGTCTCTGCATTAATCCCGTGGGCCAGCCTGTACACCTGCTGGTGACCTACTCACACCTGCAGCTTCTCCACGATGGACATCCAGCGTTCTCCAGCCACCGGCGCCTAGACTGCAGCTCTGCACCAGAAGTTTGGCCTGAGAAGAAATGGTCGTGCCCAACTGAGCCTGGTTTCTCTCTAGGTTTTTTTCCTTCACTTTCGTCAATTGGTGAAGTTGGTTTGGGTCTTGTGGAGCTGCGCATCGATGGATTTGCTCTTCAGTGTTTGGACTCTCAGCAGTTATAGTTAAACCACACTGAACTGAACTAAACTGAACTTCAACTCTGAAACTGGGCTAACACAGTTTCCATTTACTACAACTTCTATGTTAAACTGCTTTGACACAATCTACATTGTAAAAGCACTATAGAAATAAAGATGAATTGAATAATATTTATTTTAAGTAAAAAGACTAGTATGGTATTAATAACTCCAAGATGCTGGCATGTGATATTCAAACTAGCTTACTAGCTTTTTACTTACTTAAAAAGATATGTTACTTGTGTTACATAAGTTATATATTCAATTCCACACAACAAAACACCTAGCAAACTTCAATTGAATGCAGCAGATTACAAATACCATTTAAAATTTCATTTAAACATTTTATTCTACTTATAAACAGTCAATGCAATTTGTTTTGTGCATGTTATGATATTAATAGTTTGAGAAGAGGCTTCTCGAGAGCAAAAAAGCCCATTTTACACATGATAAAAAGTCTTTGGGGAAGTTGCTGACTCAAATCACGACACGGTAACATTAGCATCGAAAACAGAAGTGTGCTTATGTCAAGTGAAGGTCAGTGTTACTAAATCAACCCCGATGTTTCCTTTTAAAATTACACAACTGCAGACTCCTGATCATTTTCTTGCTCCTCGCTCTTCTGTTCTTCTTCCTCCTCCTCCTCCTCCTCATCATCATCATCATCATCTTCTTCTGATGTACTGTCACTGTCATCATATTTAGCCCTGAATATACAAAACAAACTCAGCTTACTTGTAATATAAATTCAACATTTTAGCATTTAAACAACATTCATATTAGTGGAATAGTAACAATAAATGCGAGTCTCACTGGACTGGTCTGTTAAGGTTCACAAAATCTCTCCCTGAGTCCACGTCAAAAGGATCTAGAGGAAAAAAAACAAAAAACATTTACAGTATATCTGATTATTTAGAACCATTAAAGTCAAGATAAAATGTAAGCGATTGTCTCATTATCCCTAAAGTGGCATATAATTGAAGTCAGCATTATTAGTCCCAATTTATTTTCCTCAATTTCTATTTAACGGAAAGATGATTTTTTTTCAACACATTTCTAATCATAATATTTCTAATAACGGATTTCTTTTATCTTTGCCATGATGAACATCATATTTGACTAGATATTTTTCAAGATACTAGTATTAAGCTTAAAGTGACATTTAAAGGCTTAACTAGGGTAATTAGGCAAGTCATTGTGTAACAGTGGTTTGTTCTGTAGACAATCAAAAAACAAATATTGCTTAAGAGGGTTTATAATATTGACCTTAAAATGGTTTAAAAAAAATTTAAAACAGCTTTTATTGTAGCCGAAATAAAACAAATAAGACTTTCTCCAGAAAAAAATATATTATAGGAAATACTGTGAAAAATCCCTTGCTCTGTTAAACATCATTTGGGAAATAGTTAAAAAAGAAAAGAAAAAAACTCACAAGAGGGCAAATAAGTTTCACTTCAACTGTTTATCCAAGTGAAACAGCTTTTTGAATAAGTAAATATCTAGAGGGGGGCTTAATTTTTGTGTACTGGATTGTTATTAGTGGATCTCATGTGATTGACAGGTTGACATGCCAGTAAACACCAATCAGAGAAGAGATGTGGTTAAAGAGAAAGTGGAAGCTGTTTTAACTAAATATTGTAACGTCACTTTTGATTTCCTAATGAACCGTACCGATCTCCTCTTCCTGAGGTGTGGCACTCAGAAACTCTTTCTCCACAGCCAGCAGCTCCTCTTCTGATTGGCTGGAAGCATAACGCTCTAGAAGAGTCTTGTTCAGTTCCAAAAATCCCAAACCCCACTTAAACTTCCTCAACAGGAGCACAGCAAGGTCACGAAATCCTGATGCATCAAATAGAGACATAGTTCATATAAATACACAAAGAAATGTCCATTATAATCTCGCTACACCTAATCATTACACTGTACGACAATTCAACAGCTGAAAGGTAATATTTAGAGGGGTAACAATACATCAAGATATCGCAAAATAAAAGTGCAACAATGTGTATCGCTGATTTAAGCGATATGATTTGCAAAACTGAACTTGTTTTATGGCGACGCGGTGGCGCAGTGGGTAGCACAATCGCCTCACAGCAAGAAGGTCGCTGGTTCGAGCCTCGGCTGGGTCAGTTGGCATTTCTGTGTGGAGTTTGCATGTTCTCCCCGTGTTCGCGTGGGTTTCCTCCGGGTGCTCCGGTTTCCCCCACAAGTCCAAAGACATGCGGTATAGGTGAATTGGGTAAGCTAAATTGTCCGTAGTGTATGTGTGTGAATGAGTGTGTATGGATGTTTCCCAGTGATGGGTTGCGGCTGGAAGGGCATCCGCTGCGTAAAACATATGCTGGATAAGTTGGCGGTTCATTCCGCTGTGGCGACCCCAGATTAATAAAGGGACTAAGCCGAAAAGAAAATGAATGAATGAATGAATGAACTTGTTTTATCCATGAATGGGTCTACTGTACTTATAATGTATAATTCACCCAAAAATGTCAATTCATCTACTCAACCTCATGTTTTTAAAACTACAATTTTCATTCAGACACTGACAGGTATTTTGTAATGAAACTCAAGATAAATAATAAATTGAGCAGTTTAATAAAAGTCTTCTAGAGCTGTGGTGAAAAATCGTTCGAGAAATAGATTCTGCATCGATATTCTCTCTTGAATACTTGAATTCTGATCTTAGTTTTTAACAGTAGATGGCACTCTAGGCTAGTTTTTAACAGCGAATAATGCTCTAGGCTAGATTATAACAGCAGATGGCACTCTAGGCTAGTTTCTAACAGCAGATGACGCTCTAGGCTAGATTTTAACAGCAAATGATGCTCTAGTCTAGTTTTTAAACAGCAGAGGGCGCTCTAGGCTAGTTTTTCAAAGCAGGCGGCACTCTAGGCTAGTTTTTAACAGCAGATGGCACTCTAAGCTAGTTTTTAACAGCAGATGGCGCTCTAGGCTAGTTTTTAACAGCAGATGGTGCTCTAGGCTGGTTTATAACATCAGATGCTGCTCTAGGCTAGTTTTTAACAGCAGATGGCACTCTAAGCTAGTTTTTAACAGCAGATGGAGCTCTAGGCTAGTTTTTAACAGCAGATGGTGCTCTAGGCTGGTTTATAACATCAGATGCTGCTCTAGGCTAGTTTTTAACAGCAGGTGGCCTTCTAGGCTAGTTTTTAACATCGAATGATGCTCTAGTCTAGTTTTTAAACAGCAGAGGGCGCTCTAGGCTATTTTTTAACAGCAGATGGCGCTCTAGGCTAGTTTTTAACAGTAGATTGCAATATAGGCTAGTTTTAACAGCAGATGCCGCTCTAGGCCAGTTTTTACAGCAGACGGCGCTCTAGGCTAGTTTTAATTATTAATGTAAACACAACACTTTGAACACTCATGTAAATTGCTTAAACCTTCCTAATTTATGAACTATTTTAGGTTTACGTGGTATTTGTAAGGAATTGGATGCAAGCAGAGAACAGCTGTTTATAAAGCCTAGAGCGCCATCTGCTGTTAAAAACTAAGCTCAGAATCCATTCAAGATAGAATAGCAATGTATTTTAAAAATCTCTGAATAGATGCAGAATCGACTTCTCAAACTATTTTCTTCCACAGCTCTAAATGTGAGTTCACTATTGAAATATTATATAGAATACTGCGACTAATCGAATTTCTTGAGTGTATCGTTACACCCCTATTAATAATTTTGTAAATAATGCTCAGTTTCTTGCACAGACATATTGATTTTGCTTCATAAGACCTCAATGTATCTTCAGGAACCAGATAATAAACCAGATAATAATTTAGTTTGGCCTGTTCAGGTCTTTTGAGTCTAAATGTGCTGCATTTTACAAATCATCAAGGACCACTACTTAAGTTAAAATATATTTTGATGGTCAACCAAAGAAAAAGTCATCAACATCTTGGATGGCCTGAAGAATTTTCTTACCCACAATGCAGAAGGTGGCGGCATATGCCTCAACGCAGGACAGTTTGCACGGCTTTCCATAGTTTACAGGATTTGCTGCGACCAAATATGGCAAAAGCCTCGGATAAGAGCCAATCATTTTGCTGAAAGGTGTGTCTTCAAGACGAGCCCATGAACAGTCAATCACGGCCAGACCACCATGTGCCACAATCTCCCTAAAATGAACAATATTATAGATTGAAATCAGAATGCAAACACAGATGTTTTTATCTGCACTACTATTCAAAAGACTGGGGCTGATTTTTCCTTAAAAAAAAAGGGTAAACGCTTCATTAAAATTGATATAAAAATGTGTTAAAATGTACATTTGTCTTGTGATTAATAACTGAATTTCCAGATGTATTATTTCCCATTAAAGTTTTTCTACTGTGGTAAAAAAAGAAGACTTTATTAAAGCATTAAAAGTAACAAACAAAATCCACCATTATAAATTTTGATTTGCAGCACAAAAGAAAAAGAAAGAAAGAAAGAAAAAGTACAAAAGTACAGACTGTGAACGGAATGGCTTCAATAATGGTAAGGTCTACAATCTCTTGAAGCAACATAAATCAGTGTTTCTCAGCCAGTGTTTCCCAACACCAGCTCTGCACATTTTCCATGTCTCCTTAACCAAACACACCTGATTCAGATCATCAGCTCATTAGCAGAGACCAAAAGACCTGAAATGGGTTTGACAGACAAAGGAGACATTCAAAAACATGCAGTGCTGGGGGTCCTCCAGGAAAGTGATTGAGAACCCCTGTTGTAAACGACACAATTGAATAAAAAAACGCAAAAATATCATCACAACTATTTTTTGTATCAATAAAAACAATATATTTCAAGTTTATAGAAAAATATGCATGTAAATACAAATATTTAAGTACTTGATCAACTTGATTACAACATTTGCAATGCTTTGTTGGAGTGGGTGGAGTTAAATATCTATATATGGCACACTTTTTTCACTGCAACTCTCTGATTGGTTGAATTTCTTGACAGCATCATGGGTATTGTAGTTTTTCTGCACAAATTCTGCTGTTTGACCTAAATAAGTTTATTAATGTGACAAAGCGGGTTCGTCATAAACATATACAATCAACTAATAACTTATTATTGTAAAATGTTTCCTGTGTGGCCCACCTGTCAGCAGGTGTAACGTATTTGGTTCCCATGGGGCTGAGTATCAGGCCATTGAAGCGCTGGTTGAGTCTGAGGCAGCGCACTAAACCTTTCCTTGCTAGCTTCCGTCCTGTACATCGTTTAGGGTCACAGTGACCCAGATCCCACATGGCCAGCGGACAGGGCAACTTCACACCACCGGCTGCCTCTGAATCCGCATGCTCACTGGCTGAAACAAAAAACACGACATATAAGGTTATATGCTTAAGACTAAATTATTAGCCCTCCTGTGAAATTTGAATTATTTTTCAAATATCTCCCATGCTCTGTTTAACAAAGAGAAGCTTTTTTCAACATAATAATTTTTGTAATTAATTTCTAATTAAATTAAAATTACATTAAAACATTAACACTTAAAGAAATTTGACTTTCTCCAGAAGATATAATAGATAAAAAATAATAGGAAATGCAGTAGAAAAAAAATCATGGCTCTTTTAAACATCACTTGGGATACATTTGAAAAAGATTTAAACTTTCACTGAATAATTATTATTTCACTATTAAGTTTGTCTTTAATTCTAAGGCTATATTACAACATAATACAACTTTAAAGGGGACCTATTATGCAAAAATCTCTTTTATAAGGGGTTTAAACACAGTTGTGTGGCAACAGTCTGTGAATATAACCAGCTTCTAATGGTATAAATATATTAATTTTATTTATTTATAATCAGACTTGATAAAAACAGTCTGCAGAAACACTTTGATTGACATTCTCCCCAGTCTCTCCCTCATTAGCATAGGACCTTAGTCTTGTTTTTGAATCTGCCACTATGCTGACACATGAGCATTTGTAGCTCCGCCCGCTTTTAAAAAGAGCACAATCTCATTTGAATTTAAAGCAACAGTCACCAAAATCACACAATTGGAATCAAAGCCTAAAAGGGGCAGTTTCAAAGAGTTATAAAACATTACTTGTCATGTATTTTGAGCTGAAACGTCACATATACACTCTATTGACATCAGAGACTTATTTTAGATGTTTTAAAAAGAGGCATAATAGGTCCCCTTTAAAGGCATGACAACAACGTATGCACAATCCATTTAAACTGACATGGCAGAAACCACAGACCTTGTAGAGCCTCGTGCATCTCCTCTGTGAAAGTGTCTAATGATTTCCCCTTCATCCTGTGTCGAGTGTCTTTGCCCTTGTGAACAGATCGCTCACATTTACCCTGTTTTTTACGTCCCATGTCTGAAAACGATCTTATTTTATGTTTAAAAGTCTTTAAGTTTCGCACGTGTGTGTGAGCGACTTATTGGTTTAAGTTCTTTACAATGTACACCACGCCACTATACCGACTTTACGCCGACCATGGCTTAAATTTAAATGTTTATGTGCTTTTGGAGCACATTTTAAAGATTATTTCTGACACGCTGCTGTTTCGTGAGGCCAAAACACGATGACATCATGAAACATGGCTGCTGCTGTAACCAAAATAAAACACGCTAATTTATTCACAGACAATGTTATAAACATTTAGCTTAGATTATATAAATGTAAAGAATATTTTAGCTTCAATACTACAAACATTTTATACATAACATACACGTAATAATCAAAAAAGTAAAAACGGAATAGGACTTTTATGCTTGCAGAACGAAACCCGGAAATGTAGCATATTATTTTTTGGTTTACTGTCAGCGCCGACATTGTAAGAATTACGAACGTTTTGATGCTTATTTCGAGTTTTAGGTTTTGTTTAAACAGCTAAAATAAGACTTACATCTTAATTTAAAACTATATCGTCCTCTCTATTACTATTAAAATTATTAAGTATAATGTCCTGTTTTGGTAATTCATACGTTTCACAAGCGACAAATTCATAAAACATAGAATCATCCTCAGCTACACTCTTCCCATCGGTGATGTTTTCAGTTCTGTCACATGAACACACAGAAGAAAGATAAACAGAAATGTATATTACATACAAACACCAGGGTTTCACGAGTTATGGAGGTGGTAAATTTTAAGTTATGCCTGTTTTATCTGACAGCACTAGGTAAGTGTAACAAATCGACTTACCTGTAATTGTATTGTCAGACATTTTAACCAATACACCGCTGAACATGCGGAACTGAAAGTGTTTTAATGTGTTTGGCTTTACATTTAGTTAATAATATTGAGCTGTGGTGTTTTTTATGTGTTATTTTTCAGTGGCTGTCACGTCAGGAGGGAAGATGAAGATAGTGGAGGAACCTAATACATTTGGGTCAGCTTTCCAACAGCTCCTAAAACATTTTTCAGCTCAAATATAAAATAATTGTATTCAAAATCTCCCATTTTTTCTTTTTTCAGACTGAATAATCCACTTGTGTCTCAGACTAGTCGACTGCAGGCTAAAGTCAGTCCATCTCCAGTGTCTGGACCTCCACATCTGCACAGACTGGCAGGAAAATGCTTCAACTACATTGAGGCAACGTCAGTAACATTTTTGCATTTCTTACCACTTAAAAACAATATATACATATTAATTTCTGGTAAATATGTCTTATGCCATATTAACAGTGGTGGAAAGAGTACTGAAAAATCATACTTGCGTAAAAGTACAGTTACAGTTTCCCAAAAATGTAGTGCAAGTAGGGTAAAAGCGACTGTTCATGTTTGTTTTTTCAATTCATCTTTTTTTCTATAGCTCTTTTACAATGTAGATTGTGTCAAAGCAGCTCAACATAGAAGTTCTAGTAAATTGAAACTGTGTCAGTCCAGTTTTCAGAGTTGAAGTTCAGTTTAGTTCAGTTCAGTGTGGTTTAATTTTCACTGCTGAAAGTCCAAACACTGAAGAGCAAATCTATCGATGCGCAGCTCCACAAGACCCAAACCAAGCAAGCCAGTGGCGACATTGGCGAGGAACAAACTTCACCAATTGACAAAGTGAAGGAAAAAAAAATCTGTTGTAAATATTACTCAAAGCATGAGTAAAAAGAAGCTCTTTTAAAAGTACTTGAGTTTAAAGGTTGATGAGTTTACATTCAATTTGTTCACGTGTGTGTGAAAACATAACATTGTGTAGTGCATTTAGTCATTGTTTAAGGCCAATTGGCGATTTTAGTCATACAATAAACATCCGTCATCTTCTCATCAGTGACATGCATCTAAGCAGTCTCTGGGTCATTATGTGTAACAATTGTGGACATCTTCTTGGATGCTTTTAATGCTTCCAAACAGATTGCTGTATTTTTAAAGTGCCCATGTCTTGAGGTTGTTCACTATGATGCGGTTTACTTTCTATTGGATTGGATGAGAATCACAGGACTGATTTTTCTACTCAGCCAATCACCATAGACCAGAAAAAAATAGGTTTTTGCAGGTTGAAGAAAAATAGTGGAGTAAAAGCACCGATACAGCACTTAAAAGTACTCCAGTGAAAGTAAAAGTACACATTTCTAAAACTACTTAGTAAATTACAGTTCCTGAGAAAAACTGCTCAATTACAGTAATTTGAGTATTTGTAATTTGTTACTTTACACCACTGATTATTAACATGTGTTGTTGTTAATATGGGGCGTCACGGTGGCGCAGTGGGTAGCACGTTCGCCTCACAGCAAGAAGGTCGCTGGTTCGAGCCTCGGCTGGGTCAGTTGGCGTTTCTGTGTGGAGTTTGCATGTTCTCCCCGTGTTCGCGTGGGTTTCCTCCGGGTGCTCCGGTTTCCCCCACAAGTCCAAAAACATGTGGTATAGGTTAATTGGGTAAGCTAAATTGTCCGTAGTGTATGTGTTTGAATGAGTGTGTACGGATGTTTCCCAGTGATGGGTTGCAGCTGGAAGGGCATCCGCTGCGTAAAACATATGCTGGATAAGTTGGCGGTTCATTCCGCTGTGGCGACCCCAGATTAATAAAGGGACTAAGCCGAAAAGAAAATGAATGAATGAATGAATGAATGTTGTTAATATGCCGTATGATTTTTTTTCTTCGGAAAAATACTGTTACACTGAATGACATTTTAGTGGTTGCTTTTTTTTTTCTGCACAAAAGAATAAAACTAAACAGGGCAAATTCTAGAGAAATATGGAGAAAAATTAAAGTTAAAGGGATAGTTCACTCAAAAATGAAAATTGTCATCATTTACTCACTTCTTACTTGTTTCCAACCTTTATGAGTCTGTTTATTCTGTTGAACACAAAAGAAGATATTTTGAAGAAAGCTGAAAACCTGTAACCATTGACTTCCATACTATTTGTTTTTCCTACTATGGAAGTCAATGGTTACAGGTTGTCAACATTCTTCAAAATATCTTCGTTTGTGTTCAACAGAAGAAAGAAATTCATAAATGTTTGGAAGCACTTGAGACTAGAGTAAACAGTGAGTACATTTTTATTTTTTGGGTGAACTATCCCTTTAAATCTGTATCAGACTTTAATTGTTTTGAAACTTTTGTCATCTTTGGCCCATGTATATTATTTTATTTGTGTTTTTACTTTGTCATGTAGGACAATGGCTGTGAATTTCGTGCAATTTAAATAAAAACTAACACATTTTCTTCTGTTTTTTTAGATACAAATATGTGTTTTGTCCATTTCATAATGTGACTCAGCATGAACAGAGTTTCCGATGGAACGCATACAGCGGTATACTGGGGTAATGTTTTAATAAAAGTCTTTTTAAAATTTTAATTATGCACCTAGCTTATATTATTGTCGATTATATATAGCTAATCATTATTTAAGAGTACTTTTGTGTGTATGTGTAGTATTTGGCATGAATGGGAGATTGAGAATAACACATTTACTGGCATGTGGATGCGAGAAGGAGATTCATGCGGAAACAAGAACAGACAGACCAAGGTAGGAGATGCTTTTGTTATTCATTCATTTTCCTTCGGCTTAGTCTCTATTTCAGAGGTCGCCACAGTGGAATGAACCGCCAACTATTCCAGCATATGTTTTACGCAGTGGATGCCCTTCCAGCTGCATCCCAGTACTGAGAAACACCCATACACACTTACATTCACACACACACTCATACACTACGGCCAATTTAGCTTATTCAATTCACCTATAGCGCATGTCTTTGGACTGTGGGGGAAACCGGACCACCCAGAGAAAACCCACGCCAACACGGGGAGAACATGCAAACTCCACACAGAAATGCCAACTGGCCCAGCTGGGACTCGAACCAGTGACCTTCTTGCTGTGAGGCGACAGTGCTAACCACTTAGCCACCGTGCCGCCCTGCTTTTATTATATATTTTGTTATAAGCATATTTTTCAAATGTAGCTGTATTTCCAGTAAATGCTGACCTATTTGGCATTTTATGCCTGCATTGAAGGTTCTCCTGGTGTGTGGAAGCAGCAGTAAACTAGTGGGTGTTTCAGAGCCACAAACGTGTGTTTATTCTCTAACATTTGAGACGCCACTAGTCTGCCATTCACATTCCCTCTTAGGTAAGTTAAACATTGTGTGTTCATAAACTAATTCAACTAGTTGCATTTTAAAGGAACACTCCACTTTTATTGAAAACAGGCTCATTTTACAACTCCCCTACAGTTAAACAGATGAGTTTGACCTTTTTTGAATCTATTCAGCCGATCTCCGGGTCTGGAGAGAGTACTTTTAGCTTAGCTTAGCATAGATCATTGAATCGGATTAGACCATTAGCATCTTGGTCAAAAAATGTTTAAAAAGGGTTTTTGATCATTTTCCTGTTTAAAAAATGTTCCTGTTTTCAGCAGTGCATCTGAATATAGTCCCAAGCTAGGTAACAGCACTGTGTAATATTGCACCTGCTGAAGGCATGGTATGGCAACAAAATCCCTTGATTGTTATGCCAGAATGAGAGTATACTTCCTAGCCATTTCGGCATAGAAAACAGTAACTTTATATTTTCTGTTGGTCGTAGTGCACAATGTAACTACAGAACCTTTAAATAGGAAATTATTGAAATTCTTTTTTTGAATGTTTTTGCGCGAGATGCTAATGGTCTAATCCGATTCAATGATCTATGCTAAGCTAAGCTAAAAGTACTCTCGCCAGACCCAAAGATCAGCTGAATGGATTCAAAAATGGTAAAACTCAACTGTTTAGCTCTAGGGGAGCTGTAAAATGAGCCCATTTTCAAAATTAAAAAGTGGAGTGTTCCTTTCACTTTGCTTTTGTGTGTTTTCAGTGTATCCGGTTTTAAGTGAGAAATTACAGAAGGAGTGGGATGAAATTGCACAATCTCGATATGAAGAACTCATCACAGAACAGGTAACACAAATAAACACCCGCTAACTATGTTTACATTTTGAGTAGCCAATTTTCTTTTATAAATGAAGGCCTGGTTCACAGACAGGGTTTAGACTGAGCCAGGATTAGGCCATAGTTCAATTGTTTTTTTTCTATAAATGTGCCTCGTTTTATAAGTCACTGGTGTATTTTATTATCACTGGTGTCCATCTTGAAGCAAAACAAGACTTATTTTATTTCTAAAAGATTTTTGAACCACTCGAGTGTGAGTAAATGAATTAAAATTTTTGGGTGAACTGTGTCTTCAGCGAGCTCAAATGTCAACATTATTCATCTGAAATGCAAAGTTTTCACAAACAAGTCCATGTTACAATATAATGCTTTCTTTCTTTTTTTTTTATATTTAATTTTTTTATTTCAAAATATAATACTGTAACTTACTGATTAATCTCAGAGTCCAAAAATTCTTTCCACTTGCTCCATAGAATAGCCCCTTTCTGTTTTTTTAGTTTTTAGAGAGAAAGTAAAAGTTTCCATCTTCCATATTTCTACAACAATTGCTTTCCAATCTTCTAAAGTGGGAGGTGTTAGCAGAAGCCATTTACGTGTAATAGCCTTCTTGGCAGCGACCAGAAATATTCTCCATAAATACGTGTCTCTAACCTCATGCAACTCAAAAATTCCTAGGTATAGCACCGAAAATTGAAACTGGATCTCGATCTTCAATATGGCCTCCAATGTCTTGTGTATATCCTTTATCGTGGCACTTTTGTGCGGGAGTTATAAAGAAACAAATGTTCTTCCAGGCAAATAGTCTCCATTGGTGTGAGCCTGTAGTTTGCCATTGGGAGTTACATGTTTCTAACCAATCCTCTTCCGTTATACTACTACTTCCTTCTTCCTCCCATTTAATTCTTACATATGAGGTAGAGTCTGATCTGTAGTTTTGAAAACAATGATACAATTGAGAGACTACTTTATTGACAGTGTTACCCCTATATGCTGACAGAAGTATTTTCACTAAAGCATTTTGAGTCCAATCCCCTCTCTTGTGCACTACTGAGTTAAAATAGTGCCTTATTTGAAAGTATCTAAACATGTCGTGGTTATTTAACATGAACCGACTCTTAAATTCTTGAAAAGTTAGAAAAATATTATTATTTGTTAAGGAATAATATGATGTGATGCCTTTACAATATAATGCTTTCTAAATTGCTTTCTCATCTAGTGTCTTTTTTTATCCCACATCCACCAGGAAACATAGCTTCTGTAATAAACTAAAAGTCTGCGTGAAATCAAAATGTACAATGTTATTCTTAAAGTGAATAATTAATCGGTGCAAGTTAATCCACTGATTAAAAATGTGCTTGTTTTGGTAATCTTCAATCAAAGTCAGTATAAACAGCCCCGCCCCTACTCAATATTCCGTTTGAGTTAAAAGCCAATCAACATATTAAAATAAAAGACTCAGCAATTTCCAGTACAAGCAAACTTTAAGAACATATTTTTAAAGGCATATGTGTGTGTTAGGGTTATAATAAGCTGCTGAAGGAGCTGTTTGAAGAGGCTGGGTTTCTGAGAAGAGCTCAGCAGCAGAAAGCAGAGGAGAGCGTGACGTCTGTCTCACATCACAGTCTGGAGCAGTGCACACAGGTCAGAGATGTAAATACTGGACACTTCACTCTGCTTTACTGCTGCATCTGCTGTAAACAAGTGTGTTTGTTTTAACAGGACTTTGAAAAGCAGAGAACAGAGATCGAACGGCTTCAGTCACTCCTAAAACAACACAATGTCTCCTATGAGGTGACAAAAGGTGAGAAGCATACAGTGCTACAGCTCACCTCGTAGACTCTGGTAGATGCGAGTTATTTTAAGTGTGTGAAATTGAAATTTATTTTGCTAGAGCACATTGTTATTGTTTATGTGAACAATTTATCCGTGCAAATTAATCCACTGGAAAAAGAAATGTTTTGACAATCTTTAATCAAAGTCTGAACATTTGCTCCCGTATTTGGATCAGAAGCTAATACGGAAGTGACTGAAACTGCAATTCGTCAACTGGCCACTGGGGGCTGGCTCCAAAAGGGAGTAATTCGCCACAGACTCCCATGTTAAAATGCCTAACTTTACAGCAGAAAAAAAAGTGTTTACTGCCTGGTACAAAAATGGTTTTGGTGTATATAGACAATATTACACTTCATGACAACTGTGAGGCAAGTAATTATTTTTATAATTCATCCTTTTAATTTATATTAAGCCTTAAAATTCAGCATAATTAAGGGCAGGGCCATTTGAGTGACAGGTATCTTCTGCTAGCCATCACCTTACCTGTGCAGATTCTTGCCGCTGAACTTGGCATATATATCATATTTGTGCTTTTGTTTTATGTGGCTTACTTGTAGCTTCATTTGCACTCTTCAAAACCCGACAGGTGTCATCAGGGACATTACATCCATATTTTTTACAGTCTATGATTTGGATTGGTCCTTCTATGATGACGTCAGTTTGATGGCTTCAGTCACAACATTCTTAACCACGCCCCTCTTAATGTTAGTTTGCAATGAGTGAATGATGCACAAAAAGAAGCCCCGCCCCCTACTCAATATTCAGTTTGACTTGGAAGCACTGAAATAAAAGTCTCTGAAACTTCCGGTTCAAGTGGTCTTTAAAGTGACGGTTCACCCAAAAACTCAACTTCAGTCCCAGTCCATCCAACATGATGATTTTTTTTTTCAGAACATTATTATTATTATTATTCCTATTATTATTGCATACTGTAAAAATAGCTCTGTCACTTTAACAGTCTAAGTCTCATTGTACAGCACTCTTCGCTTATTTGCACTCTACCTGCTATGTGCCCTTATTTGTATATTGTATTTTTGTCTCTAAATTTGACTAAAATTATTTATATTTATTGTACATTTACATTCCACTTGCAGTGTTTTTGTTATCTGTATGCACAACGGGTCTGAGAGTATCGTAATTTCATTTCTCTATATGTCTGTATGTGTGGCAGAATTGACAATGAAGCTGTCTTTGACTATGAACAGTATTTGTTGAAGCCATGAATGTGTATCACTTGTGCTCAACCAGGTGAGATAAACAGTCAAATCCTCTCTCTCTCTCTCTCTCTCTCTCTCTCTCTCTCTCTCTCAGAGAGGACAGAGGATCAGGGTCACACTGAACCTTCACCCGTCCAAGACCAGCACCTCCGCGGAGATGGCGGCTTCATCGCTGATCTGCACTAAAATCACAAAACACAGCTAATCTGATCATTCAGGGAAATAATGTGACTAGGAGATGATGATATTTAATAGGTTTTAAGCCTTGATTCAGCCTGACCTGACATTTAAAAAATAATTTTTTGTAACAAAAAATAAGCTCACAGTGTCAATGCTATCGGTTCTTGTTGCCTCAAGCAAATATTTTTGGTTTTAATTGCAATGGATTAAAAAAAACAGCCTTTTCACAAACATATTTGTCATATATATGGGAAACTGTGATCATTGGTGATCCATAATACACAAGTCAATGGCTATCGGCACTTTGAGAGTCAAAAAAACACATACAGGCAAAACAAAATGTATACCTGTGGCTCCTGTAGATAGATTGATGTCTTAAGAAGAGAAATGATTGGTCTGTGCAAGAAACTGAACATTATTTACAACAATATTACCTTTAATCCACAGCCATGGCAAACAGTCTTTAGCGTGTATATGACATTCGACAAAAACATTTTTAAATAATTCAATAAAAAATAGATTTTTCTGACTATTATTTAACCCCTTAACTGTCACCATCCAGACATTTGTTTTCAATCACAACAAATTTCTATTAAAAATGCTCTAAATGATAGTGTTTTGTTAGGAAATTTGAAAGACTAAGACTTAATATAAATGTGTGTGTGTGTCTTTGTGTGTATTTTAAGTGGAAAAAAACAATAGGCTACATTTAAAACCAAAATATAGTTATGAAATCTTGTAATTAGCCCATGATAACAGACGTTAAAAATACACTAAACCTTCAATTAACTACTCAGACTTGCCTTGAGAAGGCGTGAATGAATCTAGGGTTGATGTTTGATTCATGAGCATGTTTTAAAATGATTCGTTGCTGTAAATCTTTGAACTAAAGTAAAACATTCAGATTGAAAGAGTTGACAGGAAAATGCTATCTAAATCGCCTCAGGAAAATGGAACAATAGTTTCTCATTAAACTCAGGTCTACTTCACTACAAAAACATCAGATACTTTTGGGAATGATGACTCAATGTAATCGATGACAGGAATCGTTTAATCAACCGTTCAAGCAATTAACTGTCCGAACGAACCGATTCGCTAAAGTGAACTGCGCTCCACTGTTATTGGGGTGTAATTAGTTGCAAAATGACTATATTCAAATTGCTTTATCTAAAAAAGTAAGGAATTACTTTACATTTTTAATTTAGCGGCACCACTAGATGGCGGCATTTAAAGCTTCATGTTTTTCCCCTTCAATTTTCCACCTTGTGTAAACAAACCAAGCACCTTCCCTGCTGAAACATCCAGCTTAAACCAGCCTAGGATGGTTGGCTGGTTTTAGCTGGTCGACCAGCCTGGTTTTAGAGGGGTTTTAGCCATTTCCAGGCTGGTTTCCAGTCATTTCCAGCCTGGTCTTAGCTGGTCAGGCTGGGAGATGACCAGTTAAAACCAGCTTGACCAGCCTAGCCAGACTGGGAGCCCAGCTAAAACCAGCTATATCCAGCTTAAACCAGGCTGGTCAAGTTGGTTTTAGCTGTTCATTTTCCAGCCTGACCAGCTAAGAACAGGCTGGAAACCAGCCTGGAAATGGCCAAAACCCCTCTAAAACCAGGCTGGTCGGCCAGCTAAAACCAGCCAACCAGCTTAGGCTGGTTTGAGCTGTTTTTTTCAGCAGGGTTAGCCAATAAACCAGTGTCATTTACACAGAAATACTCTCCTCACACAGTCTGTATTATTTGCTCATGTCCAATTCTTCATTTTCTTTGCCTTGACCATCAGTAGACAGCAAAACAAACAGCCCAGACCACAGACAAAACCTTGAAGCTGTGTGTGTGTGTCTGCGCGTGTGTGTCTGCGCGTGTGTGTGTGTGTTTTCTCTGAGGCTGTAAAGATGTTGCTTCTGTCTGCCGAGATGCATCTTGTTAGAAACAGGCAGAGGATGAGGAAAAACCTTAAGAAAGTTCAGCTGAAAATGACCAGACCGTGAAAAAAGAAAATCCAATTACACAGAGACAGCAGCGCCCGCGGAGAGCAAATAAAACCGCATTTTATTTTACTTCAGCGTTTGCAAAACATGCCACTGTGATCGCCATGCGCTTTCGGTGTGTTTTGTATTAAATGGACAGTTCACCCAAAACTTCTGCCATCTTTTACTCATCCTCCACTTGTTCCAAACCTGTTTGCGTTTCTTTCTTCTGTTGAA
>CAIGQV010000641.1:2044938-2057196 GCA_903798115.1 Danio jaintianensis | reverse complement strand
CACACACACACACACACACACACACACACACACACACACACACACACGCTAGCTACACACATTCACACACACACACACACGCTAGCTACACACACTCACACACACATTCATTCTCTCTTACTCTCACTCACTCTCTCACTCATACACTCTTACATATTCTCTCTCTTTCACACACATATACACACACACATATACACATACACACTCGGTCTGTCACACACATTCTCTATTTTCAAACAAACAAGCAAACACACACACACACACACACACACATAAATTCTTTCTCTCTTACTCTCACTCTCTCACTCTCTCACTCATACACTCTAACATATACTCTTTCTTTCATGCGCACACACACATTGTGGGGACATTCCATAGGTTTCCATTGTTTTTATACTTTATACTTTCCTATGGTCCTATAGCCCACCCCATTCTGTATGATTCATAAGCTTTTGGACAAATGAGGACATGGGCATTGTCCTCATAAGTCACTTTCTCCTTGTAATACCTGTGTTACACAAGTTTGTGTCCTTGTATGGCACGAAAACAAACACACATACACTCTCTCTTTCTCTCTCTCTCTCTCACACTCACACACACATACATACACTCTATATGGCAAGCCGGTTTAACATTAAATACATAAACCGTCATATCTAGTACTTAAATATTAGATTCCCGCAGGGTCAGACTGAACATCTGGACATTCAGTGTCTCTGGCCTGGCTGGTTCATCATAAAAAAAATGTGTATGATTCTAATTCTGCGCAATGGCTACAGCTGGAGGGAGAGTGAAACCAGAACATTTCTGGGTACCGCAGTGCAGAATAACCATTTTTTTGCTTATATTTTTGACCAATGTGAAATTCTATGAATGAAAAAACTGTTTTAAATCTCTTCACTGACTAAATTAACGTATCTGTCTCACAGTAATTGGATCAGCATCGATATCAAACATAACAAGTTGGTTTTATGCCACCACTTAACAGACACTATATGTCTGAGAGACTAAATGTATAATGGGCTTGCCATACTCACAGCACACGAGTGATGCTCCGCTCTCCTCATGCTGTTTCCCTCACAAAGAAAACAGCGAGCAGGACTGTGCCTCTCCACACGGCTGAGGATGTAAAGCGATGTGCACATGATCCGCACCCATACACACTTCTCTCTGCAATGAATCCCTAGGCAGTGCTGTCAGATCGGACGTGGCGTTTGGATGCAGGAACATGAGGGCGAGAGACAGCAGGGCGCCGGCAGGTGAGTTCAGGACTGGGGGAAGAACAAAAAAAACTGTGTGGATCCATTTCTTTTGTTTGAAGGCGTCTTGAAGGACCTGCTGTGAAGGAAAGGGCACTTGCTGTAATTGAGGGTTTGTTTGGCTCTGCTGGAGGTGCATTGTGTATTCGTTCTATTCTGGTAAAGTTGGTGATGCTTTTTTATTGTTATAGGCGGGATTGTTGATGTTTGTAGTGGCAGACAGGAAAAGATGAGGTGGAAAAATAAATAAAGAGGGAAAGAAAATGGTTAAAAATTATTTGAGAGCTAAGACAACTGTTTAATTAAATATCCTGCAACAGAGAATGCATTCTGGGAAAAAAAGCTAAGAAAATTAATTACAAATGAACTGTTATTATGAAACTGTCATAATATAATATAATATACACTGTAAAAAAATGCTGGGTTCCACACAATTCCTTCATGTTGTCCCAACACGAATCGATTAAGTTAACTTAATTGTTTTTACAAATGTAAGTGGATTAAACATAAAACAAATAAGTTGTCCCAAAAAAAAAGTAAAAATTGTGTTGTTACAACTCATTTTAAATAAGTAGTTTGAACAAGCAGCAAAAGTAATTTTTTTGGGTATAATATAATAATATATTAATATAATAATATATTAATATAATATAATATAATATAATATAATATAAGAGACTAAGCCGAAGGAAAATTAATGAATAAATAATATAATATAATATTATATGCACGGTGGCGCAGTGGGTAGCACGTTCGCCTCACAGCAAGAAGGTCACTGGTTCGAGCTTTGGCTGGGTCAGTTGGCATTTCTGTGTGGAGTTTGCATGTTCTCCCCGTGTTGGCGTGGGTTTCCACCAGGTGCTCCGGTTTCCCCCACAAGTCCAAAGACGTGGCATAGGTGAATTGGGTAAGCTAAATTGTCCGTAGTGTATGTGTGTGAATGAGTGTGTATGGATGTTTCCCAGTGATGGGTTGCAGCTGGAAGGGCATCCGCTGTGTAAAACCTATGCTGGATAAGTTGGCGGTTCATTCCGCTGTGGCGACCCCAGATTAATAAAGGGACTAAGCCAAAAAGAAAATGAATTAATGAATGAATAATAATTAGAAACATGTAAATAATGTTTTCCATTTAATAAATATAATTAAATGAAAATTATGAAAGACACTAAAGTGAAAAAAGTGATAAATAAAGAAATGTGAAAGAAATTAAGTAAATTTAATAAAATGTAATAAATAAGAAATACATCGAAATATGAGCATGAGTGGAATAAATATCTTTAAAAAAATAAAAAATGCAGTAAATAAAAGTGAAGGAGTGTGGTTAAAAAAATATAAATGTAAAAATAAACCAAAAAATGAAAAAGAATATAAAATTAATTACAACAATTGAATAAAATAAAGGAATTTAAAAGTAGATTCTATTGGAATTATAGAATTGTCTAATACTAAAAAATGCAACTACCTTTTTTTTTGTAAAGCGTTGATCCATTCATTGTTTATATGCCGGTGTTTGAATGTAAACATAAGTTGGTATTTTATTAAATGTTAGCAAAGTTTGTGAAATGAATGTTACCTGAGAGAAACCACAGGTCAAAGGTCATCTGTTGACATTCATGTAAAATGAGGTTAGATTTTTATTATTATCATTACAGTTAAGTAATTCTGAAGTTACACCATAAAAAGTATTTTTCACAAAAATTACTTGAGTATTTTACATTTAATTCAAAGTGTTACTTGTTGAAATAAATTGTACAAAATGTCCTGTTTTCATACTCGCTCTGTTTGACACTCAGTCAGACTGTGTGAAGAAAAAATCATAATTTTGCATGAATTCATCTGACGGGTGATTTTTATGGCTCAGTCCCTCAGGATCAAACCAATGACCTTGATGTTGCTGGCGCTGAGCTGTTCAGATTTGAACTCAGAGTGGGTTTTAAATTTACATTTCATGTTGTTGGCTATTTTAAATGGACCGGGGGGGGGGGGGGGGGGGGGGGGGGGGAGGCGGGTTAAATTGATACATTTAGTTTGTAATTGCATGCAAAAGTAAACATTTATATAGCAGTATTATTACCACATTTACTTGAGTTTCAAAATAATATATAATATTATAGTGTATGAGTGTGTGTGTAAATGAGAGAGTGTATGGGTGTTTCCCAGTACTGGGTTGCAGCTGGAACAGCATCCGCTGTGTAAAACATATGCTGAAATAGTTGCCGGTTCATTCCGCTGTGGTGACTCCTGATAAAAAAGGGACTAAGCCAAAGGAAATGAATGAATATATATATATTCATACAGTAAATCATACAGTAAAGCGTTAAATCGGTTTTAAAAATGGACCTAAAGAACATTATTTACATAAAATTATGATTATAAGTATGATTATAAATGTAGTATATGATATATACAATTATGACTGAGTCCATTTATTTATTTAATTATCACTTAACTGCATAATTTAAACATCGATTCTCTATTACTTCACTTAATTCATGATATTTTTTATAAAATTATCATTTTATTTTAAAATTTATATTTAAAAATAAATTTATTTAGCTTTTATAAATTCATTTTCTGTTATTTATTTTCAATTTGATTAATAATACTTTCATTTTAAAAATGTATTTATATAATTTTTTAATTTATATTGCTTTGCATAACAATTCTTTTTCCAACTTGTGTTTTTCCAAACCTACTCTTTTTTAATTTATATATAGTTATTTATATATAAATTTATATGTAGTTATTATTTATATATACATTAATTTATTTCATTTTTCATATATACATAGGAGGGCTAATAATTTTGCCTTCAACTGTGCATATATATATATATATATATGTGTGTGTGTTTTTTTTTTTTTTTTTTTTACGTTAATAAATTGATTATTAAAAATGTATAAAAAAAAACAAAAAAACTATTAATTATGTTTAGATATGTGTTAAAAAAAATCTTTAAACATCACTTGGGAAATATTAAAAAATATATAAATATTCGAGGGAAAACATGTAGCATTTCCCTAAATTATTTAATTTAGTCTTCAAAATTTAGTTAATTGACATTAAGCAGCGTTGGACAAACATGAATTTCTTTCCATAGCAATTACAAAAATTGCTTTTCCTGTCCTTTCAATCCACCATCCAGTGTGTTGAAGCTCACAGAATTAAAAAGGAAGAAAATTCCTGCCCTCAGATTCCCCTCAGCCCAATTCACCGCTTGAGAAGGAAGCAGCGGAGAGAAACGGCAGGTGATTTAATGCAGCTCAGAGAGTGAATGCAGACCTGAATAAGAGTGTTCCTGAATCCACGTCTCATCTGAGTCTCAGTCAGGGGTTAAAGCGGGACGGACGGCAGGGGTTCGGGGAGGTCGTCTTAAGGTCGTGGTCTCCTTCATTTGCTGCTGTTGTTGTATTCGCTGTAGGCCGAGCGCAGGCTGTTGTCAGCACTCATGATGATGACGAGGACGTCAGGACTGATTCTGGGTCAGCGCTTTATTCCCCTGAGCTGCAGCAGACCTCAGCGCTCGTCAAAAATTTACAAAGATTTGACTGCTTCGTCGAGTCAGGTACACGATGAGAAAACAGAGTGCTGACAAGAGGGAAGAAAAGAGGACACGATGAACGCTAGAGAGAAAGAGAGAGATTTATGATTCAGATATTCAAACAGTTGCATCTTGGCCAAATATTGTCCTAATTATGAATCAACGGAAAGCTTGTTTATTCAGCTTACAGATGATGTGCAAATCTCAATTTACAAAAACGTACCCTTATGGCTGGTTTTGTGGTCTAGGGTCACATTTAGTGTTTTTCCAACAGGCCTACAGGATAAAAAAAATCTATGTACAGTTGAAGTCAGAATTGTATATTTTTTCCCCAATTTCTGTTTAATAGAGAGAAGATTTTTTTCAACACATTTCTAAACATAATAGTTTTAATAACTCATTTCTAATAACTGATTTCTTTTATCTTTGCCATGATGACAGCACATAATATTTGACTAGATATTTTTCAAGATACTAGTATTCTGCCTAAAGTGACATTTAAAGGCTTAACTAGGTTAATTAGGCAAGTTAGAGTAATTAGGCAAGTCATTTTACAACAGTGTTTTGTTCTGTAGACAATCGAAAATACATTTTGCTTTAGGGGGCTAATAATATTGACCTTAAAATGGTTTTGAAAAAATTAAAAACTGCTTTTATTCTAGTCGAAATAAAACAAATAAGACTTTCTCCAGAAGAAAAAATATTATAGGAAATACTGTGAAAAATTCCTTGCTCTGTGAAACATAGTTTGGGAAATATTTGAAAAAGACCAAAAATTCACAGGAGGGCGAGTAATTTTGAGTTCAACTGTACATAGACTTAATGGTTTCCATGAATAGTCCAGAAAAATAAGAGAGAGAGAGAGAGAGAGAGAATTAAACAGAGCTGAGATCTGATGGAGTACAGACCTGCTCACAATAAGGACAAGAAATACAGCAGTAACAATACAGTCCTAAATATCGCTCTAAAAATAAAAGAATAGCAGAGTGATTAACGGCTCAGAGGAACAATAATGCTTCAATCATGTTCATGAAGAATTTCTCCAGCACATGAATGATATAATCATTGGCAGCCAATCAGAATTCCTCCTGATTTTGAAGAGCTTGAGCATTTAAAGTTACAGGTGACAAAAGTGCAGCGGTGCTTATTATAAATGGAGCATCTGCTGGTGTGGACACTGCCGTAAACAATATTCAATTCAGTTCAATTCATCTTTATTTCTATAGTGCTTTTGCAATGTAGATTTTATCAAAGCAGCTCAACATAGAAGTTCTAGTAAATTGAAACCGTGTCAGTCCAGTTTTCAGAGTTGAAGTTCAGTTTAGTTCAGTTCAGTGTGGTTTAATTTTCACTGCTGAAAGTCCAAACACTGAAGAACAAATTCTTCGATGCGCAGCTCCACAAGTCCCAAACCAAGCAAGCCAGTAGCGACAGTGGCGAGGAATAAACTTCACTAATTGACGAAAGTGAAGGAAAAAAACCTTGAGAGAGACCAGGCTCAGTTGGGCATGACCGTTTCTCCTCTGGCCAAGCTTCTTGTGCAGAGCTGCAGTCTAGGCGCAGGGGCTGGAGAAAGCTGGACGTCCATTGTGGGTCAGTGCGGAGACTCGTCTGTCACTGGGTCTTTCAGGAATCAGTCTCAGGCTCTCCACCCCTTCATGACCGCCACAGCATCTGCTCAGGATATGGCCTGGTCCAGATTAATGGAGACCTCTAGAAGTCCTCTATGGTTGGCATCATCTCTTCACAGGACTTGGATCACATCAATGGCGCTTCACAATCTCTAGAGGCCTTAGGATGAGTATCCCCAGGTGGAAATAGAGAATAAAGAAAACAATTAGCGTAGCTGCTGTTCATAGTGTATTTAAACAAGAGATATTAAATATCAAAGCAAAAAATGGCAAAAAAAATATGCAAATAATCGCAGTTATATAAACAAATTGTGTTTCTAATGAAATGTCTGGTGCATTAAGACAGGAGGAGTTGTCCTACAGGTGGCTGTCAAGCCCACTCACCTGCATCGAGCACACTCATGCATCATGCCTTTATGTGATGCATTGTGTGTATGCTTTACTAAAGAGATAGGTCTTTAATCTAGTTTTGAATTGAGAGAGTGTGTCTGAGCCTCGGACATTATCAGGAAGGCTATTCCAGAGTTTAGGGGCCATAAATGAGAAGGCCCAACCTCCTTTAGTGGACTTTGCTATTCTGGGTACTACCAGAAGCCCTGAGTTAAAGAGCGGATTGGATTGTAGCAAAACAGAAGCTTGTAAATGAACAGCTGTCCATTGTGTTTTTTTCTCAATTAATTTACATTTACATTTAGTCATTAGAGATATGGAGTGATTGTAAGAAAGTGTCTGGTGCAAATGTGCAAAACTGAGCCACTGAGCCACCGTGCCGCCCTACAAGGAAAACATTGATTTAAAAAATAATGATGTGAATAAATCATGAACAATAAAAGCTGCAAGCTTGTGTAGATATGTGCATTTGAGATAAAGTGTGTGTGTGTGTGTGTGTGTGTTTGTCAGTGCCCAGGTGGGTGTTCCGCCAGCGGGACGGGGCAGCGGTATGGGCGGAGCTCCGGTCGAGGACATGCAGGCGCTGTCAATCACGTCTTTCTCCGCCTCCGAGGTAGAGCAGCAGTTTGAGCTGATTGGTCCACTGGGGAAAGGCACCTACGGCAAAGTCGACTTGGTAGTACACCGGACGCAGGGTGAGTCAGCATGAAAATGAGACTGTGTCATTCCCAATTTACTTCTTTCTAGTAGAATCAAAACAATATGTTGCTGATTTTATACAACAGTGTGCTGATTTATTTTTACAATAGTTAAACAAAAAAGAAATGAATATTGAGTCTCCTGCTTTGTTTCTAAATTAATCTTTGTTTTTAAAGAAATCAGTTATTAAACTAGAAATGTGTTGAAAAAAAATCTTTTTGTTAAACAGAAATTGGAGGAAAAATATACATGGGGCTAATAATTCAGGAGGGCTCATAATTCAGACTTTAACTGTATATATAATATTTTTTGTCAGTATCGCACACCCCTAATTCAAATACAGTACTGTTTTTAGGCACCATATTTATTTTATATATTTATTTATTTCATATTTTTGCAGGTACTAAATTGGCTCTGAAGTACGTGAGCAAGAACAAGACAAAGCTGCGTAGTTTTCTGCGTGAATACAGCCTGAACGCAGCACTCGGCTGCAGCCCGTTTATCATCAAAGTCCTGAACGTTCTGTTTGAGACGGAGGACAGCTATGTGTTCGGCCAAGAGTACGCACCTGCTGGAGACCTGTTCGACATCATCCCACCTCAGGTATTATTATTATTATTATATAAAAAAGGCAGCACAGTGGCTCAGTGGTTAGCACTGTTTCTGTGTGGAGTTTGCATGTTCTCCCCATGTTGGTGTTTCCTCCAGGTGCTCCGGTTTCCCCCACAGTCCAAACACATGCGCTATAGGTGAATTGGGTCAACTAAATTGTCCGTAGTGTATGAGTATGTGTGTGTATGAGTCCCAGTACTGGGATGTGGTTGGAAGGGCATCAGCTGTGTAAAACATATGCTGGAATAGTTGGTGGTTCATTCCGCTGTGGTGACCTCTGATAAATCAGAGACTAAGCCGAAGGAAAATGAATGAAGGAATTATAGGTATGTTTTTTACATGTACTGATCATGTTTCTCTTTTATCTTTGTCTCTGTCTTCAGGCTGGTCTGCCGGAAGAGATGGTGAAGCGCTGTGTTCAGCAGCTGGGTTTGGCTCTGGACTTCATGCACAGCAAGAGTCTCGTTCATCGCGACGTGAAGCCAGAAAACGTTCTGCTCTTCGACCGCGAGTGCCGGCGTGTGAAATTAGCGGATTTAGGCATGACACGGCGGGCGGGCAGCCGAATCAAGCGGATCAGTGGCACAATCCCATACACGGCCGCCGAAGTGTGCCAGGCCTCAGTCTCAGAGGGGATCATCGTGGCCACAACGCAGGACGTGTGGGCTTTTGGGGTTCTGCTTTTCTGCATGCTGACCGGGAACTTTCCATGGGAGGCAGCGTTGCCGAATGATGCATTTTTTGCAGAGTTTCAACGATGGCAGCGGGGGGCGTTTCCACCGGGTGCCATTCCCTCCCAATGGCGGCGCTTTTCTGACGATGCACTACGGATGTTCGGTCGACTGTTGGCGCTGGAGCCGGAGCGGCGGTGCGGCGTTAAAGAGGTTTTCTACTTCCTGAAATACGACCTGCTCAATCATCACCGCCGAAGAGCTTCCTGTAGAGCGTCTAGGGGAGGAGCCACTCATTGCTCCGCCCACAGACACGCAGACCCCTCCCCTCCATCGGGCACTTCCTGTCTACGCCCCACCCCCCTGAAACGTAGCATCCTATCCGAACCGCACTCTTCTAGAGAGGAATCCTCCAAAAGCCCGTCGCCAAACCGCCAAGACAAGAACAAAGTGATGATGACCACTCCTATTGAGATCTGCGTATGAAACCAAAACCGGGTCTTAAAGTGTACAACATTTCTCGGGACGACAGCAACAAAGGTAGCAATATAATTTCAGAAGTACTACTGGAAAATGTGTGCACAAGAAGGACAACATTGTGGATGTTTTAATGAAGAAGCGGCGTAAATGTAGACTGTTAAGAAGCAGACTTTGAAACCTTATAGTAAAAGAAGATCACAGTGACACCTTCGATAGGTCACGCTAGCTTTAGACACTGATAGATTCACTGGTAAATGTGTATTCAATTAAATAGTTTTCATTTTGAAGGAATAGTTCACTCAGATAGGGGAAAAGAAAATCTTTTACCTCGTGTCATTCCAAAGACGTATGACTTTTTTTGGGAAATGATTGAATAAATACTGTACAATGCTCCCTCCATAATGTAACTGTCAGGATCCTGAAATGACATAAAGTACCATATTCAGAGTCATCTAAAGCCACACACTGCTTTTCGTACTTAGAATTTGTCTTATTTCTAGTCTAAAACTCAACACAATCATTAATCAAGAATTTGATTTATTATTTCTAGACATTTTCTAGACAAGTAAAAATATATATCTTTTATAAATTGTCAGTCAAATTTAAGTGGGTTTTTCCTTAAACACACAAAATAATCTGCCAATGGGGTAAAAAATAAATTAAATTAAGCAAAACAATCTTGTTTTCAGCTTGAAGTAAGTTTAATTCACTTAGTCCATTCATTCATTTTCCTTTAGCTTAGTCCCTTTATTCATCAGGGGTCGCCACAGCGAAATGAACCGCCAACTTATCCAACATGTTTTACACAGCGGTTGATCATCATGTGGCTTTACAAGACTTAGAATATTATCTATAAGTTCTAGAGCACTTTTAAGGTACTTTTTGTCTTTCTTGAAGACTTTATTCTTAAATGGTTATAATTTTGCTACTATTTTGAATTATTGTTTTATGTTTTCTGATTTAAATTTTAGTTAAACGTTTTGAGTGATGAGTGTTTCTTTTATTGTTTTTATTTGACAAAATCTAAAAATGAGGTGGCACGGTGGCTTAGTGGTTAGCACTGTTGCCTCACAGCAAGAAGGTGGCTGGTTTGAGTCCCGGCTGGGTCAGGTGGCATTTCTGTGTGGAGTTTGCATGTTCTCCCCGTGTTGCCGTGGGTTTCCTACAGGTGCTCCGGTTTCCCCCACAGTCCAAAGATGTGGTATAGGTGAATTGGGTAAACAAAATTGGCCGTAATGTATGAGTGTGTGTGAGTATGTGAGAGTGTATGGATGTTTCCCAGTACTGGGTTGCTGTCAAGTCTTCAAGAAAGACAAAAAGTACCTTAAAAGTTCTCTAGAACTTATAGATAATATTCTAAGTCTTGTAAAGCCACATGATGATCAACCGCTGTGTAAAACATGTTGGATAAGTTGGCGGAAGGGCATCCGCTGCGTAAAAACATATGCTGGAATACTTGCCGGTTAATTCCACTGTGGTGACCCCGGATAAATAAGGGACTAAGCCGAAGGATGAATCAAAATATAAATATAATATGTGTATGTCTTATTAGTTTGAACTTTTTAGAAATGTATTTATGTTAAAGTTTTGAGTTGAGTTTATTTAATGAATCAGTCATCTGGGAATGGCATGATAAATAGTGTGAAGGATTTTGGGTGAACTAAACCTTAAATGAAACTTGGCTTCTAGGGCTACACAATTCATTATAATAAATATGAAATAGTCACATTGCTTAATGCAATTTCAATTAAATTAAACATTATAATACATCTTAAATACCTAGATTTATTTAACAATCAAATTATATTTAAAATTATTGTTTTGCTGCCACATTGGTGTGTAATCAAGTTTTGGTCCAAATTATGCAGATCTACAAATTGCACATCAAACCCCCCAAAAATTTTTGCGAAAAAACTAAAATACAATTCGATTTTTTCCTTCATATGTGCAGCCCTAGTCGCTCCAACGTGTTTATCACATAACATTTAATTAAGTGTTTCCTTTTCGGAGGCTCACATCACGAAACCAGCCTATATATGACACAATCACACAATGTGCACCAATAGAAGATATATTTTACACTGGATTTGTTTTTTAAGTTTTAGTAGCCAAACCGGATGCCACGGCGACCTGGAGACAATCTGGATGAACATCCCGAGAGATTTTAATCAATCTTCAAAGCGTTTTTTAAGAGTCTCCATAGATCACAGGGATTTTATTACATCTCTTTGTATTTGATATCAAACACCTTTCTAGGAGATCTTTGAAGAAGCTGGAGGTTTTTTTTTTAGAGATCTGAACACGAGACCAATCTCGTTTCCTCGTAAAATGGATCAATTGTAAACCGAGCCTCCTGAGGTTAATGAAAACAAAAAAACAGCAAGAACATCTGCTCCCTAGGACATTGTGACTGTTTCGTCAGGTAGTGCTAATTTGTAGCTCCTTTTGTATCTGAGAACAAACAATCGTTGAACTAACTTCCACACAGACTGTTTTTAGTCTTAAGTTAAAGTGTATGTTTACATAGGACGCATTAGATATCGATTTAGGTGGTGCATAGAGCAGTTAACGTCGTAATATTTGAAGTACTTGTGTTGCAAAGGAGCACATTGGACATGTGGAAAAAAATGATAAAAATAATAATGGTTTAATGCTGATGGATTTGGTCTTTTTACAGGACTGTTTCATGGTAAATGTTCAAATGACTTTGGTTTATCCACTTATGATAGTTGGTGTTTATAATTTGTGAAAATAAAAGGGTAAATATATATACAACTATATGTTATTTAGCTGCTGTAAGGATTGTGATACAGTCGTAGATTGTTCTGAATGATAAACAGCTAAATAAACAGATTTAATGCACATCGAATGGACAGTCTGTTTTTTTATTTGTCATGTGGTCACCCATTAAAATTAATGCACACTAAATGTTACTGTGAGTAATGTAAATATTTACAGTGTTACTGTGAGTAATG
>CAIGQV010000641.1:2019540-2029938 GCA_903798115.1 Danio jaintianensis | reverse complement strand
TATTCACACATAAACTCATGTGACTTATGTTATAATGTTAGTTCATGGTTAGCACATGCCTTAACTCATCATTAGTTCATAATTAAGTAATGTTTAATCTACATATTAGTAGATCATTATTCAACCCAGGCTCATTCTGAAAATGTACCCCTACATACATTTCTGGAGAGCGCCAAACGCGTCCCAGGAGGTACGTTTTTTTTGCAGTTTTTGTTTTTGCGAATCCACCAGAGGCCGCTGTGTGCAATTGTTTGAGATCTCAAATTTCTTTTCTCTTGCGAGTGCCATTCGTGACTGCTGTTCTCGCGTAAATCCACCAGAAACCGCTGACTGACTGACTGAATGACTGACTGACCGATCGACTGACCAACCCTCCTCACCTTCCCTAAACCCAACCAATAGTGTTTTCAAAAGCACCGATTGACCCGCCCACCCACTTCCCTAAAAACAACTGACAGTTTTAAAAAGCAATCCAGAAAAATGAAAGGCCTCACCTGATTTTTACCATGTTTTCAGATTTGACCACATTCTCACCCTGTTATTTACTTGTTTATTTAATTTTTTGGCTTCTGTTTTTGTCTTACCCGCTTTCTGGAACCATTCTTCACTGGACTCGAACCCCCTCGTCATGGTCAGCTCTTCTCTGCATCTCAATCCGTCGACGTACATGGCGAGCTAACTGGACAAACTGCTTACAGCTGGAAAGCCGTCCACAAGGAGGTAAGCGGTCAGCTGGTAAGCGCAAAAAGGAATGGCATCATACCGCCCCGTATCATTCGTTTTAAAGACGAAATGCAGCCATACGTACTTCTGGCTACATAATTCACGATCTTAAGAAACGTATATAGGGGTACGTTTTCAGAATGAGCCTGTGTTGTCATTATTAATTATGTACTGTTACTGTAAAACATTACCGCAATTTGTTACACACAAAAAAAACTCAGATCTCAAACATCTCCCACGCCTGGGTCAAATTTCACTTTCAACAGCGTGTATTTATTAGCCTGATCTCACGAAGAAACATAACTATTTTACCTTTTGTCAGTTTAGTGGCTAATTCGTACAAATTTGTACAAGTTCAGTCGTACGAAAATGTACAATTTTTTAAAGGAGGCGTGGCACCCAACCCCGCCCCTAAACTCAACCGTCATTGGGGGATAAGCAAATCGTACTAAATTGTACGAATGAGATCATACGAATTCCTACGAATTAGCTACTAAAACAAAAAGTTACGAATTGCCGTGAGATTGTGTTGGTATTTATACTCACAACGTTTGTGTAGTTCTAGAAATGCTAAATGTAATCATCTCGTTTGCCCAGCTAAACCTTTCAGTTTGAATTGCATCTAAAAAATAAATTTATGCTAAAGTTGAAAACTAGCGATAGACCCACACCTGACATAGCCTTATTTCCTCTGCTCTACTTTTTTTTATTCCTCTCCCTCTCGGAAGTAAAATAGAGCAGAGTCTTCCCATGAGCCTTCTGAGCCAGACAGAAGATTTATTACTCGAGCTGGTATCTGAATGATGGATAGAGCAGTAAAAGCCTGGTTATTTTAGATGGCAGGATGCCCAGAAGAGAAACGGGAGAACAGGTGAAGCGGAAAAAAGGTGTTACGGCGCTCTGGCTGCGTCCTGACAAATCCAGCCCTTATATTATCAACTCGTAGACTGAATAATTATTAATAGTCAAAAAAAGTCCCGTACATGTGTCTGTGTGATCCCAAAGCATCACAGTCATGTTTGACTCCTAGTTTCCACGGTAACGACAACCCATGCTGCACCTGACCTACATATGTTCTGTATGAACACAAACTGCCAAAGACCATCTGGTGACAAGAGTGACTGTCACACACACACACACACACACACAAACACACGCACACACAAGATACAAAAATGGACTAAAAATAGACATGACAAAAATATTAAAATTAGATGTCTGTCCAGACATGTGCCAAATCTGGCACAGAAGTTCTGCTTTATATGTTGTACACAAAGAGAACTATTGTTAAGTAGTGTTAAAGTACAATCACACTGGGAAAAAAAGCATCTTTCAATTATAAAGACTCTTTATACAACTTAGCTTTTAATATTTTGTATTATTATACTAAAGTTAGTCAGTTAAAGCTTTTAAGTACATTTTAAGTTAATGTTAATTTTGATATATACAGGTTTTTATTATATTGTATTGTTATATTGTTAAGAACATTTTCTATATCTGTATTATTTTCTATATATTAGTTTTTTACTATATTCGTTTTTTATTATATTGTATTGTTATTATATTGCTATTTATTATGTTGTATTTTTATAAGAACATTTTCTATATCTATATTATTTTCTATTTCTCTATTAAGGTTAGCCTTTTCCTTTTTAATACTGAAATTAAAAAAACATTCATTCATTCATTTTCCTTCAGCTTAGTCTCTTTATTCATCTGGTGTGTGGTGTGCAGTCTAGCGCAATATGGCTGCCGTCGCGTCATCCAGGTGGATGCTACACGCTGGTGGTGGATGAGGAGATTCCCCCCAATGTGTAAAGCGCTTTGAGTGTCCAGAAAAGCACTATATAAATGTAAGGAATTATTATTATTATCATCAGGGGTGGCCAAAGCGGAATGAACTGCCAACTTATCCAGCATATGTTTTACACAGCGGATGCCCTTCCAGCTGCAACCCAATACTGGGAAACATCGATACACACTCATTCACACACATACACTACAGACAATTTAGTTTATTCAATTCACCTATAGCGCATGTGTTTGGACAGTGTGGGAAACCGGAGCACCCGGAGGAAACCCACGCCAACATGGGGAGAACATGCAAACTCCACACAGAAATGCCAACTGGCCCAGCCGGGACTCGAACCAGCAACCTTCTTGCTGTGAGGCGACAGTGCTAACCATTGAGCCACCGTGTCACCCTCTTTTATTTTCTAAAAAATATTTATTGCCATTCTTGCTGAATTTTTTTTATTTAAAGTTCTACTCTGTGAAGGTGATAATTATCACAAGATTACACATTGGTTTAGAAAACGTCCTTAAAAAAAGCCTTTACTCCAAATCCCGCAGTATTTAATTGATTTAAGGTTTTACAAGGAGCAGGTGAGATCTCTCAAACTTAACATCGCATGTGTGTAAAACAACCGCAGTTGCCAATTTTGTTTCATGTATCACTCCAGACGTCTGTAATGTGCTACACATCGATGATTCAAACATCCTGTGTGCCAGAATGAGTCAACATCTCATTCACAAATTAGAGAACAGATGCTTGCATACGCACGCCAAACACATCCTGAAACATCCAAAGACTTTCCATTCAACATGACAACATGACAGCGCTTTCTTATAATCAGCCTGTCAAACACTCCCCAGGAGTCCTGAGCTTACCTGCGGGAAACATATGGAGAAACAACGCCGAGGATTGTGGGAGAGAGACATTTCTTCCAGTCCAATTCCTCACACATGGATCAACAGCCCCATCAGGGTCCAGATGTCCCGCCATCAGGTCTGAAACTGCCATCAAACCGGCTGTGAAAACAAGAACAAGTGTCAGAGATAAAAACAGAGCGAATAAGAGTTCAATGGAGCTCAAAGCCATTGTGATGTGATCTGTAATCCAAGAAAGATGACAGGGAAACGAGATGATTTAACACGGCGAAATGAATGAAGCGGAAAAACTAGGCCACCTTTATTCCCTCTAAACCACCTCATACTTTCTCTCGTTGCTTTTTGTTTTCCTTGTGGCCTTTGTTAAACGCAGATATTTCATTATATTTTTGGCTTTCAGTTATTTACAGAATAATCTCTATGCTAGAGGCTGCTAACAGTTCATTTTTATTAACAAAAACTAAATCCGAGATTAGTGTACATTTAAACAGCTTACAGAAAGCATATCAATTTCATAATTAAAAAAAACAGGAAGTAAATGTAATGCCGGGCAGCGCGGTGGCGCAGTGGGTAGCACAATCGCCTCACAGCAAGAAGGTCGCTGGTTCGAGCCTTGGCTGGGTCAGTTGGCATTTCTGTGTGGAGTTTGCATGTTCTCCCTGTGTTTGCGTGGGTTTCCTCCGGGTGCTCTGGTTTCCCCCACAAGTCCATACACATTAGCATTTTGCTTATCAAGTTTTATCACATTGCTAGCATGTTTTAGCTTATTATAACACATTTCATAAGTTTCTACTATGTTAAGCTAAAACAACATGTTTGTAGAATTGCCAACACATTGCTAACAATTTTAAGCACAGAGTAAGACATTGCTAGATTTGTTTCACACATTAGCATGTCGCTACTCGCTCCCATGTTGCTTGCATGTTTTTACAAATGCTAGTATGGTTTAACACGTTTCTAACATGTTTCAAGTGGGTTTTTTACACATTAGCATTTTGCTTATCATGTTTTAGCACATTGCTAGCATGTTTTATTTTATTATAACACATTTCTCATGGTTCTACTATGTTTTGACACATTACTAACATTTTACCATGTTTATCATGTTGCTACCTTTTCTGGGACATTGCAAAAACAAGTTGCAAGCAATATGCTAAAACAACATGTTTGTAGCAGTGCCAACATTTTGCTAACATTTTTTAAGCATGGTGTAAGTCATTAGTACATTTTTTCCATACATTAGCATGTTGCTACCATGTTGCTTGCACGTTTTTACAAATGCTAGTATGTTTTAACACGTTTCTAACACGTGTCTAGGGTTTTTACACATTAGCATTTTACTTATTATGTTTTAACACATTGCTGGCATGTTTTAGCTTATTTTAACACATTTCTCATGTTTATCCCATGTTTTGACAAATTGTTAATATGCCTATTGCTAACATTTAACATGCTTATTGTATTGCTTCCTTTTCTGTGAGATTGCTATTTTGCAAAAAACAAGTTGCAAGCAATATGCTAAAACAACATGCATGTTTGTAGCATTGCCAACACGTTGCTAACATTTTTAGGCATGTTGTAAGACATTGCTACGTTTTTGCTGCTACCATGTTGCTTGCACGTTTTTACAAATGCTAGTATGTTTTAACACGTTTCTAACATGTTTATAGTGTGTTGTTAGAGATTAACATTTTACTTACTATATTTTAACGGTTTTCTAGCATATTTTTGCTTATTTTAACAAATTTTATACCATGTTTTGACACTAACATTGCTAACATGCTTATTGCTAACATTTTACCATGTTTATCACGACATTGCTACATTGCAAAAACAAGTTGCAAGCAATATGCTAAAACATTCATTCATTTTCTTTTCAGCTTAGTCCCTTTATTAATCTGGGGTCGCCACAGTGGAACGAACCGGCAACTTATCCAGCATATGTTTTACGCAGCGGATGCCCTTCCAGCTGCAACCCATCACTGGGAAACATCCATACACACTCATTCACACACATACAGTATGGACAATTTTAGCTTACCCAATTCACCTATAGTGCATGTTTTTGGACTTGTGGGGGAATTGGAGCACCCGGAGGAAACCCACGCAAACACGGGGAGAACATGCAAACTCCACACAGAAATGCCAACTGACCCAGCTGGGGCTCGAACCAGCGACCTTCTTGCTGTGAGGCGATTGTGCTACCCACTGCACCACCGTGCTGCCCATATATGCCAAAACAACATTGCTTTTTTGTAGCATTGACAACACATTGCTAAAATGTTTTCAAGCATTAGTGTGTTGCTACCATGTTGCTTGCATGTTTTTACAAATGCTAGTATGTTTTAACATGTTTCTAACATGTTTCTAGTGGGTTTTTACACACTACCATTTTACTTATCATGTTTTATCACATTGCTAGCATGTTTTAGCTTATTTTAACACATTTCTCGTGTTCATACTATGTTTTGACACATTGCTAACATGCTTATTGCTTTTATCATGTTTATTGTGTTACTACTTTTTTATGAAAGTAGTCGCAAGCAACATGCTAAAACAACACTGCATGTTTGTAGCATTGCCAACACATTGTTAAAATGTTTTCAAGCATGTTTTAACACATTGCTACATCTGTTTTCACATATTTTCATGTTACTACCATGTTGCTTGCATGTTTTTACAAACGCTAGTATGTTTTAACATGTTTCTAACATGTTTATAGTGGGTTTTCACACACCAGCATTTTGTTTATGATGTTTTATTACATTGCTAGCATGTTTTAGCTTATTTTAACACATTTTTCATGTTTAGACACATTGCAAGCAACATGCTAAAACAACATTGCATGTTTGTAGCATTGCCAACACATTGCTAACATTTTTTCAAGCATGTTGCTTGCGTGTTCACAAATTGCTAGTATGTTTTAAGTTTCTAGTGGGTTTTTACACACTAGCATTTTACTTATGTTTTAGCACATTGCTAGCATGTTTAGCTTATTTTAACATATTTCTCATGTTTCTACTATGTTTTGACAGATTCTAACATGCTTATTGCTAACATTTTACCATGTTTGTCGTGTTGCTACCTTTTCTGTGACGTTGCAAAAACAAGTTGCAAGCAACATGCAAAAAAATTGCATGTTTGTAGCAGTGCCAACACTTTGCTAACTTTTTTTTAGCATCATTCATAGCATGGTCCTAGGATGTTTTATTGCTTGCATGTTTTCGACAAATTGCTAGTATGTTTTACCTTGTTTCTAAAATGTGTACATTGTTTTGACGCATTCCTAGCATGTTTTTACTCCGTTTTAACATGCTGCTAGCTTATTCAAGACTAGATTAGTTGAATTATTAAGAAATTAATCAATTAAATTGCTCTACATGATATAATAAGTTTTGTGGTAGTGATAATCAGCTCAACGTTAATGCATCTGCTCAAAGACCTTAAAAAACGTAATAAACCTCAGTGTAAATCACTGTACCACCACAAACATGTGCTGTATTTACTTCTGGCTCTCTGTGCGTAGGCTGGTTTGGGTGTGATGTGTCTGCCAAAAACAGCTTTTGGCAGCTTCGGCAGAACATGAGGAACCAGCAAGAGTACAGGAATTACACATAGAACAAGGAAGTGATACAAATACAATATGTTCAAGACTATACAGAGAGATCCAAAGAGAAAAGTATTGCGTTATCTGTCACCCCTGAGTCTACTAGTGTTATGTCTTCAATATATAGAGCATGAATATCTGGCTGACCTACTGCATTTGACAAAGTGTGCAGTACAATGCGCTAGTTAGTGCAGTGCAGAAGGCTTAACCTTTTATTTTAAGTGTGATGAATGACCCGGAAGTAATATCAGTATAAGACACTGGTTGCATGCAATATTTCATGTACTATTTTTTTATATTAAGCAACAAGCAGTAGTCTATATAATGGACAGTATTCATTAAGCAGTACATTGGAATGTCATTTCAAACATGGGAGGACATGTTAATAAAAATGCAACTGTAACACTAGAACATAAAAGTCTGATATATGGCATTATATGCAAATATATGACTTAAAATTCATGCTTGGATTTGACATATATAAAATATAAATCATGTATGAAACAAAATATTTAAAGAATGGCCATTTACAATTTTTTTAACAATTGGAATTACAAATATGTAATAATATGTTCAAATATATTATCCATAATTTTATATATATATCTATATATATGTTTATATATGGCCATATATCAGATTTCTGTATGATAAATAGGCCATAATGTCTTCAAAATGAACATTTAACAGTCAACTGGGTATTCCAAGCTAAATTTAAGGATGGTAGACATTAGGGCTGTGCAATATGATAATATATATTTGTATGGACAAAATAAAAAGTCTATCGTATCGTATAATGCTCTATTGTTTGTTTTGTGGTGTCACAAAATACATTGTTTACTGCAATACTTTTTTATAATTTATATGAGAGAAATAGGGCGACACGGTGGCTCGGTGGTTAGCACTGTCGCCACACAGCAAGAAGGTCGCTGGTTCGAGTCCCGTCTGGTTCAGTTGGGATTTCTGTGTGGAGTTTGCATGTTCTCCCCGTGTTGGCGTGGGTTTCCTCCAGGTGCTCCGCTTTCCCCAACAGTCCAAACACATAGTGGCCGTAGTGTATGTGTGTGAATGAGTGTGTATGGATGTGTCCCAGTATTGGGTTGCAGCTGGAAGGGCATCCGCTGTGTAAAACATATGCTGGATAAGTTGGCGGTTCATTCCGCTGTGGCGACCCCAGATGAATAAAGGGACTAAGCCGAAGGAAAATGAATGAGCGCAATATTACACACCATTATGGGGATGCAGACAGAAACATTAATAACAGCATCATGAGAAGTTTGCAATGTTAAAAGTACAATGTTTACGTTTGCATTTTATTTAGCAATATATTTTTATGTTTTATTCTACATTTTTAATCAAACATGCTGCACTGAAGTTCTAACTAAAATGAAAAATATGATCACATATGAATGAGTACATTTATGAGAAGCTACATACTTTAAAATGTACAAAAGAAATAGTCCTTTACATCTGGTCAATAAACTATTAATTATTTTAATTTACAGAAAAGGCATCATACTATATTGTGATATAAATTGTTATCAGGATTTGAGATTACTTATATCGTAACATGATATTTTTGTCACATCGCCTGGCCCTGGTACACATACAATACTTCTCAAACAGTAAAAGCAGGGGGTATTTTATTCTAATAGAGAGCAAAAGACACAACTAACATTGTGAATACAGCGACATCTGCTGTTGAAACTAAGCATTTACGAGTGAAAATGTATCTGACTAGAAGGGATTTTTGGCCTGATATTTAGTATTCAAGTATCAAAATCAATATATATATTCATTCATTCATTCATTTTCTTTTCGGCTTAGTCTCCTTATTAATCTGGGGTCGCCACAGCGGAATGAACCGCCAACTTATCCAGCATATGTTTTACGCAGCGGATGCCCTTCCAGCTGCAACCCAATACTGGGAAACATCCATACACACTCATTCACTACAGACAATTTAGCTCACCCAATTCACCTATAGCGCATGTCTTTGGACTGTGGGGGAAACCGGAGCACCCGGAGGAAACCCACGCCAACACGGGGAGAACATGCAAACTCCACACAGAAATGCCAACTGACCCAGCCGAGGCTCGAACCAGCGACCTTCTTGCTGTGAGGCGATTGTGCTACCCACTGCGCCGCCCAGGTCTACATTTACTTTCACACATTTCATAATTCACTTAAGGTTTATTTGATAAAATGTTAACAATGGCGAAATTTTCGGTTAGTTGAAAATGACGTCACAACAAACGCTATTGTATTTTGGCTTAAATGGCTTAAACTTGGTTATATTCCATTAGATTTATTCCATATATCATAATAAAATGTATTATAGTCATTATTTTTGTTCAGAAAATACTGAAGACATGAAGGGCGGGAAATTTAAAGTTGTACATACCTCAAATAATGTGTATAAATATTATGAAATTCGGTATGACCAGGCCCGTAGCCAGGGGTGTTTGGGTGGTTCGAAAGACCCACCCCTCTCTGACAAAGGTCTAGACATTTGTCCTATACATGAGCTTATTTGTCCTATTTTGACTGCTATGCCATAATAAATTGTAAAAATGCCTATGAAAATAACCCATTGAGGAAGGCTTTTGCTGTTGCTTCGATGTGACTTCAGGTTCTGAAAGCCCCAAATTCGGCGTCCCAAATTCTGACTGAGGAAAGTTGAATGTGCTGGCCCAGTTTGTTATTTGTTTGTTATTATTGAGTTTTTAAGTTAAAACTTTAACAGATTCCTATTTTTTTCTAATGATATATGATGTAATACATTTGTATTAAAAAAAATAAGTATATTGTTTTCATATTTCTTTATTCTAAATCTTTCGGAAATGTTTTGGTACATCAAAATGTCTGGTTATGATGACCATCTGACAAGCTAATCCAGCAAAAAATAGTGCTCCAAATGTCACTAAAATGCAGTATTTAAACCTCATAATTAAATAGAAAATGAGGCGAATATCTGCAAAAAGGTCCACTTTTTGAGGAAAAAGAACCACCACTTTCACCAGGCTGGCTACGGGCCTGTAGGCTATATAATTATATATTTGAACAGATAATTCATAATAAGGCCTATGTTTTTACATACCTGTTACACTGAGAACACAGGAAAAAAAACTTTTTGAGAAAAAGTTTACATTTATTAGTAGCAAAATTGTTGGTCTGTTTGGAAAATACTCTACAACAAAAACAGCGTTGGAGTGTTTACATCTGTAAGTTTACAGCCAGTTTTAAAAATAGATCCTAATATTTAAAAAAAATCCTTCCTTCATTTTCTTTTCGGCTTAGTCCCTTTATTAATCTGGGGTCGCCACAGCGGAATGAACCGCCAACTTATCCAGCATATGTTTTACGCAGCGGATGCCCTTCCAGCTGCAACCCAGTAC
>CAIGQV010000641.1:1998686-2019530 GCA_903798115.1 Danio jaintianensis | reverse complement strand
AGCATATGTTTTACGCAGCGGATGCCCTTCCAGCTGCAACCCAGTACTGGGAAACATCCATACACACTCAAACCAGCCACCTTCCTGCTGCGAGGCGACAGTGCTAACCACTGAGCCACCGTGTCGCCCCTACATTATAATAAATTTATAATATTAATTTACATACAAACAAATGAAATGTATATCAGTTTATGTAAATATAATATAAAATATCCACATAATTTAATAATAAATACTATAATATTTTTAAACCATTGCAAAGTATGTAAATTAATCAGTTGTGGTAATTCAATAAATATAAACAAAATACCAACACTAGAACAATATCTTCTTTTGTGTTCAACGGAATAAAGAAACTCATAAAGGTATAAAAGGGCGCACAGTGGCTCAGTGGTTAGCACTGTCGCCTCACAGCAAGAAAGTCACTGGTTCGAGCCCTGGCTGGGTCAGTTGGCATTTCTGTGTGGAGTTTGCATGTTCTCCCTGTGTTGGCGTAGGTTTCCTCCGGATGCTCCGGTTTCCCCCACAAGTCCAAACACATGCGCTATAGGGGAATTGAATAAGCTAAATTGTCCGTAGTGTGTGAGTGTGAATGAGAGAGTGTATGGGTGTTTCTCAGTGCTGGGTTGCGGCTGGAAGGACATCCGCTGCATAAAACATATGCTGGATAATTTGGCTGTTCATTTCGCTGTGATAAAGGGACTAAGCCGAAGGAAAACGAATGAATGATAAAGGTATAAAACTACCTGAGGTTGAGGATGAGTAAATTTCATTTTTGGGTGAACTATCCCTTTAATCCAACAGTATGCTAGCATTCGTTATATTTTAAATACTATAATATATACACAGTATAATACACATTTTGCTTCAAAAAACATGTATTAGTATTTACTATAGTATTTTTTCATGTTGCTAATTAAATTAGTTTGGTATTTTAATATTAAAAGACTGAATGCAAGCAAAAATAAATGATGAAGGCCAAAAAAGTAAAACAACAAAAACATTCATTGATTCATTCACTTTTCTTCAGCTTAGTCCCTGATTTATTAGGAGTCGCCACAGCGGAATGAACCGCCATAACAAAAACAACTTCTTGTTGTTGTTGTTGTTGTTAATTTAATATGTAGCTATTTTTTTTTGAGTAATTGTCCCAAGTAGTTTAGGAGTAAGTGTACTACAACTCAGCCAGTGATGCATCCACAGTGAAGCAATAGCACACAAAGGACAGAGGCATCATTCTGGGAAGTAGCATTTATGTCTCCGGGAATGTGCGTGAATTCATCCAGATTCACCGCCCACACTCGCGGGTAGAGATCCGACCGGATCAGATCGGTTCCTCCACAGACTTAAAAGTTGCTGAAATTCCATCAAACTCTTCCAGAGCTACTGAACGGGCACCGGGATTCACGGTAAGCAACACTTCTCCGTTAAACCGACCACATGCGAGGATCTCACGACTGTTCTTTGTCATTTTCGGCTCGAGTGTGCTGTGATTTTTACTGTTGCGAAATCGAGTGTGTCTTTTGTGATGGCGAAGTACTACTTTATCTTGTAGATGCATGCATTTTAAACGTAGAAGTTTCTCATCTACAAACAATAATGCTTTCGTAGTGCATGCTGTGAAGTAAATTAAATGTTAGTTTCGTCATTTGTTTCTTGATGTTTTCCAGTTTTCAGTGTGCAACAAGTCACCGTATCCATCAGCATGCTGGCCAGAAAACCTGTAAACAATCCTTTAAATACATGAAATGACGTAAGGATGATCGTGTTGTATGTTTTGAGTCACATATTAGCATACTGCATGTAGTGTGGTATAGTGTATACTAGATTATGCTGCGTGCAGTGATCCTGCTGCCTGACAAACATGAACAATTCAGATTGTTCAAATACGTTTGCGAAAGTAGGTGAACAAAAGTGAAGATAATTGCTGTTGTTGCAAACTAGGACCACTCTCATTGAAATGTATAGAAATGTAGCATTCAGAAAACTAGTGTTAGCGTACTGTGCAGAGTATACATATACTGATGTAGTGTTAAAAGTAGTATGCAATATTTTAAACATGCACAGTCTGGCTTTAAAATCCAGTGGATGTTTAAGATCTAGTTCTTCGTTACTATAGTACCAAGAAGAGTCCAGTCCATTATTTGGATGGATAGTGCAACAGTGAAAATCCCATTTATATTCCACATGAGGAACTTTTTTTCTTTCTTTTTTTTTGTCAACATTCTTAATCATGGTTTTAACTTTTTAAAAAGTTATTAGCATTTTAGTAGTTTGTACAATTTATATATATATATACAGGGGCGTAGCAACCGGGGGGGATACGTCCCCCTCACTTTTAGAGACAGACCATTTAGAAACAGGGGATTAATAACTGTATGAATGTAAACTTTTCGATCTTATTCAACTGTCCCCCCCACTTTTAAAATGTCCGATACGCCCCTGTATATATATATATGTATATATATATAAAACCCAATTTTATCAGATGACATGAATATCTCTATTTGTAAACAATTTATAATTTTACATTGATTGGAACGATTCTGTATGGGAGTGCATCTGCATATAATATAATAAACAATCTACAGTACAAGCATAGATAAATGCAATAAAGAAAAAGATACAGATTTTAGTTTTCATGTTTTCCGAAGAGTCTAGCAGTATTCAGGTACACAATAATTGAATCATCAAATGTAAAATAATAATGCGTCTTCGTTGTATAATTTTTTTAAAAATAATTAATCGTTATTTTAAAGTATAACTAAAGTTGCAAATGGTACAATTTCTTATGCATGAATGCTTTTAAAACTCTCATACCGTCAAGAGCCTTAAAAAAACCTGCAAATGATAAATTATAATCCAGACTCAGCATTGCGTATGCTCTCGATGTGACTATTGTGAATGATCACATTGCGATATTAATGCTAAAATGATATATTGTGCAGCCCTAATAAAAATGTATACATTTACACAAAATATGCATTATATTAACACAATATATTGTTTTAAACTACTAGGGATGTTTAATTAAATATCCATGCTTGTCATGTTTTTAACATCCAAACGCTAATGCCATAATGAAATTTATTTAAATAAATGTATAATATATATATATATATATATGGGACATTCTACCAGAAACGTACATTTTCACTTATAAAAAATGTGACAGGGCCTGACCTTTAAGCTTGTCCTCCTCAAAAAAATCATACAAAAACAGGCATAAAATCATACAATTCAAAGATAGAATGCATCCTTGATCATGTCAGCTTCTCCTCCGTCAAATGATGTCACTTCCTCTGAGTCATAGCCTTAAAAAATTAAATGCAAATGTGACAGGACTGACAGAAACATGGGGACAATTGTAAAATAGTATTTATTTGTAGAATTTATTTATAATTTCAAGTTTTTAATCAATTATTTTAATAAATTTTAATCAGGGGCTGCACGGTGGTGCAGTGGGTAGCACGTTCGGTTCCGGTTTCCCCCACAAGTCCAAAGACATTCGGTATAGGTGAATTGGGAAAGCTAAATTGTCCGTAGTGTATGTGTGTGAATGAGTATGTATGGATGTTTCCCAGTGATGGGTTGCAGCTGGAAGGGCATCCGCTGCATAAAAAAACATATGCTGGATAAGTTGGCGGTTCATTCCGCTGTGGCGACCCCTGATTAATAAAGGGACTAAGCCGAAAAGAAAATGAATGAATGAATAAATTTTAATCAATCAGTGAATGATAACAACTTAAACTTGCTCTTTCTGAAGTATTTTTTTCTAAATAACAGTTTTTGGCATAACAAAACTATTAAAGCTGTAGGTTCAATTGGGCTGAGGACAAGGACAATGACAGGGTTTGTACATTTGTAAAGTGTTTTTAATGAAGAAAAAGAAATCTGAGAACCAAATGATCAACCATCAGTCCATTTTAGACATTTTTTGGGATTAAATACTATTTATTCCCTGTATTTCTGTTTTCATTTCAAGGACAGATAATGTACGTTTCTGGTAGAATGTCCCATATATATTTGATATATATGAGTATGATATTATATTATAATATATGAGATTTTGTGCAAATAAAATGTAAAAATATGAGTGAAAAAAACATATTTGTGTAACTGAAACCATGTTTATTTGGATCTGTACTTACAGTGATCATATACTAAATAGTATTTTATTTTAAATGAGTATTTTTTAAATGCAAATATTATAGCCAAAATTGCTCTTTCTTTTCCTTTTCTGTTCTTTTTAAAAAGTTTTTCTTAGAGCAGACGCCTCTGTTGCATGAGCGAAACAGAAGCCAGATTTGCTGATTGCTGTAGAGTTTGTGGTCAGCTGATGACGCAGCACATCTATTAGCTATTATTGTGCAAAAACTTGTGCTTTTTAGGAACATAGTTCACACTTAACTACAGTTCAAGAACCACATTTCCTTCACAGCCACTGAAATGCGTTATATTTAAAACTCAGAAACTCTGGCTGGGAGATATATCCAAAAAATTATCACAATAAAATCAGTATCTATAACTATTACAATACACGTCAAATCTCTACTCAAGTTAAATTGAAAGTACATGACAAACACATCTGTTTCACAAATCTGAGGTACAATATTCATAATGACAAATATTTATTAAACTTGAGTATAATCATATTTATTAGTTAATAAATTTAGTTTAATAAATATGAGTTTAATAAATAGAGTATGAATAAATAGTAATTCATTGAATATGAATGGAAAATTCTGTCATTGTTTACTCATTTGTTCCAAACCTGTTTTTTTGTTCTGTTGAACCCAAATGAAGATATTTTGAAGAATGTTAGAAACTGGTAACCACTGACTTTCATCAACATAGGCTCATTCTGAAAACGTAGCCCTATATACATTTTTGGAGTTCGCGAATTATGTAGCCAGAGGTACGTATGAGTATGAATGCTGTGGGGCGGTATGATGCCGTTCCTTTTCGCGATAGCAGCTGACCGCTTGCCTCCATATGCTTGTCGCGTACGTTGGAGGATTTGAGACGCGGAGTGGAGTTGACCTTAATGACGGGGTTCGAGTCTGGCGAAGAACGGTTCCAGAAAGCAGGTAAAATAAAAACAAAAGCAACTATAACTATATAACTATAAGCAAAATAAACAAGTAAATAACAGGTTGAGAATGTAGTAAAATCTGAAAACATGGTAAAAATCAGGTGAGGGCTTTTTTTTTTTCTGGATTGCTTTTGAAAACACTGTCGGTTGGGTTTAGGGTAGAGGGTGGGTGCAGGGATCGGTCAGTTAGTCAGTCAGTCGACAGCGGCCTCTGGTGGATTTACACGAGAACAGCAGGTGCGAATGGCACTTGCTAGAGAAACTTGAGATCCCAAAAAGCGTACACAGCGGCCTCTGGTGGATTCGCGAAAACAAAAACTGCAAACAAAACATACCTCCTGGGACGTATTTGATGCTCTCCAGAAATGTATATAGGGGTACGTAATCAGAATGAGCCTGGGTTGCTTTCATAGTATTTGGTTTTACTACTTTGGAAGTCAGTGGTTCCAGGTTTCAACATTTTTCTAAATATCTTCCTTTGTGTTCAACAGAATAAAAAAACATAAATGTTATATAAAACCACTTGAGGGTGAGTATATAGTGGGTAAGTTTCATTTTTTGGCTGAACTATTTCTTTAATACTACAGTATGCCGTAGCATTCATTAAAGTGTTTGTAAATACTATAATATATACAGTATAATACAATTTATGCTTTAAAAATATTTATTAGTGTTTACTATAGTATTTTTGTCATGTGGGCTAATTAAATGAATTTTGTATTTTAATATTAAAAGACTGAGTATGATTAAAAATAAATGAAAATTTGGGGTAACGCTGGTTTTATATTTGCACATTCTGACTTTCTCCTTAATAATATAATTCCGGAAAAGTATTGTTTGCAAACTCTAAAAAGGGAAACCATATTAGCAGCCAATGACTATCAAAGTACAACATTATGCACAGTCAAATAAATAGTGCTAATGTTGTTCTGAAGTCATACTTACATGCGATGTCAGACCTAATATTCAAAGTAGCATGGTAAACAATATAGGGACCATGTCACAGTTAAAAAAATGAATGAATATGCGAATATAAAACCAACTTTACCTCAATCAAAAAAAGTAAAATAACAAAAACAACTTTAATTAATCTAATAATTAGCTGTTTTTGAGTAACTGTCCAAATAGTTCAGGAGTAGGCTAAGTGTACAACTCAGCAACATTGTCCACAGTCAAATAAATAGTGCTAATGTTGTTTTGAAATCATACTATGAAAGTCAATGGTTACAGGTTTTGTCATTTTTCAAAATATCTTCCTTTGTGTTCAACAGAAGAAAAAACACTCAAAGAATCTTGGAACAAATGATGACGAATTTTTTAGTTTTTGTGTGAATTGTCTCTTTGAGGAATAATCTTTTTTCTGTTTTCCTCCAGCTGTAGTTTAGCATGACATGCTGAGAGTTGCAGGCCGGGCAGCAATCATGCACCTCAAACTCAACTTGACATTTTTGACCCTCATTTTCCTTTTTAAAGACACGACCCCATGTTTAATGATCAGCGAGGTGAATTGTGACAATCCCAAACTGGACACTCAGGAATTTGTGGAGCTCTACTACGACGGGACGAACCCTACTTCTCTGGACGGATACACACTTGTGTTTTATAATGGCAATGGTGATGTGGCCTACCGGGTCATTGATTTAACGGGACACCACACAGATCAGAGAGGTTTTTTCCTTGTAGGATCTGCTGAACTAAATCCCCGTCCTGCCATCTCTCTCCCACCCAACTCTGTCCAGAACGGGCCTGACGCCATTGCTCTTTACGGACCCAATTGGGCTCCAGTTCCTGAAGGAGGACATGTTTCTGGAGTCGGATTGGTGGATGCGATTGTATACACTTCTCGTAAATCCTCTGAAGGCGCTGATGGTCTTGCATCAGTTTTGACTCCCGGTTCCGTTCCATATCTGGAGGATGAATCGGCTCTGGAAGGGGACGAGTCTATTCAGCGCTGCTGGGAGTCTGGAAACCTCTGGACATTTTCCACTGGTGCTCCTACACCCGCGTGGGTCAATCACTGCCCTCCGCCGACCCCTGGACACATCTGGATCAGTGAAGTGGATATTAGCGGGTCTGAGTGGAGGGGTGTTGTGGAGCTCAGTGTCGGGAAGGCAAACGGATCCTTCACTTTAGTGCTTTATGACGTGACCACGGATCTGATTAGCTTGAGTGTTGAGTTCAGTGCTAAAGAAGCCGGAATCTACACCGTACCTGTGATTACTGCTGCTTTGACAGGTAGAAAAGACACTTTTTTCAACTAAAGTATTTCCAATGTATTTTCTGGTCCCACTTTATATTAAGTGGCCCTATGGTACGGTACGATACGGTATGATTCGGTTCGCCTTTATGCCCGTTTCCACTGTCAAAAGGTGCCAAAAAGCGAACCGTACCGTACCACTTTTTGGGTAACTTGGGTAACAACATAAGGGTACCAAAAGGCGGAGCTAGACGCTCAGCTGAACGCTATTGGTTTACAGACAAACGTCACTAGTGCATGCACAAGCCAGGAGAATAAAAAAAAAAAAAAGGAAGTGCCATTTTTAAATACATAGCCGAGACATTACACCTCAATAATATATACATATAATAATGAGCCATGGTCGACCCGAGCTCAAACAAACCTTGTCGTCGTCTTGAACAGCCACAAAGCCAAGAAGAAGAGCTGAATCCGCCGTATGTTCTCTTGTTGCTTACGAGGCCGTCTAAAAGCCTGAGTGGTTTCTTTTGGAACCACCCTTTGGCAGTGGAGACACAAGCCTGATAAAGGTGACCCGTACCGTACCGTACCACTCAGTGGAAATGGGCCATTAACTAATATGTACTTACACTGAAATTAATCATTTGTTACAATGTACGTATTGTGTAAATACATGTTTTTACATTTAACTTATGATTGATTAAATACATGCATGTAATTACATCTGTAATTAACTTCTGTAATTACATCTTTGATTACACTGTTGCCTATCCCTTACACCTTAACCCACCCTTAAACCTACCCGTCCCACCAAACCTGTCCCTGACCCAACCCGTATCCCACCTCAAGAGCACCACAAGTGTTCTGCAATACATTATGAACACAGTGAGCACATTGTATTTATTTTTGATGCAAGTACATAGTAGGTAAGGCCACTTAGTATAAAGTGGGATCTGTTTTTTTAATATGGTATTATAATTGTTTTAATTTATATAATTTTAGTGGTTGTTATTGTATTTGTTTAGTAATTATTTTTTTAATAGATTCAATTATTTAGTGTTTATTTGTCACAGCAAGAAGGTCGCTGGTTCGAGCCCTGGCTGGGTCAGTTGACATTTCTGTGTGTTTGCATGTTCTCCATGTGTTCGTGTGGGTTTCCTCCAGGTGCTCCGGTTTCCCCCACAGTCCAAAGACATGCGCTATAGGTGAATTGAATAAACTAAATTGGCCATAGTGTGTGTGTGTACGTGTGTGAATGAGTGTGTATGGGTGTTTCACAGTGTTGGGTTGCAGCTGGAAGGGCATCCACTGTGTAAAACATATGCTGGATAAGTTGGCGGTTCGTTCCGCTGTGGCGACCCCAGATTAATAAAGGGACTAAGCCGAAAAGAAAATGAATGAATGAATGAATAATTTTTTCTCTGGCACGAGGACAGTACATAATATTTTACTAGTTATTTAGCAAGATACTAGTATTGAGCTTAAAGTGCAATTTAAAGGCTTAACTCTAATGGCGGACTGCTGCTTCTCACTCAGGGCTGTTTATGCTAATGAGGGAGAGATGGTCAGTAATGGGCAGGGCTTTCCCCCTTTTCCCCACACGTACAAAGGGAGAATGTCAATCAAAGAGTTTCTGCAGACTGTTTTTATCAAGTGCGTTTATAAAAAATAAAATGTATTTATTTTTACCATTAGTGGCTGGTTATATTCACACACTGTTGGCACACAACTGTGTTTAAACCACTTATAAATTAATAACCCCTTTAAATAAATTAAGTTCTTAAAAGAATAAGATTATAGGGTTCATTTATTCTCATTTTTGTTCATTCATTTATTAATTTTCTTTTCGGCTTAGTCCCTTTATTAATCTGGGGTCACCACAGCGGAATGAACCGCCAACTTATCCAGCATATGTTTTACGCACCGAATGCCCTTCCATCCTGGAAGGGCATGGGTTGCCCTTCCAGCTGCAACCCATCACTGGGAAACATACACACTCATACACACACATACACATACACATACACACATACAATTTAGCCTACCCAATTCACCTATAGCGCATGTCTTTAGACTTGTGGGGGAAACCGGAGCACCCGGAGGAAACCCACGCGAACACGGGGAGAACATGCAAACTCCACACAGAAATGCCAACTAACCAAGCTGAGGCTCGAACCAGCAACCTTCTTGCTGTGAGGCGAACGTGCTACCCACTGCGCCACCGTGCAGCCCCTTCTCATTTTTGTTTTAGTCTTATTTCACTTCAGGTATTTTCTAAATGTATCTTTACTCAAAATATAGCGTTTAAATTGATGAACAATTGATATGTATTATTTGATCTTTCAGTGCCACAGACTGCAGCATTGGCATTGTATAAAGGCTCACCATCAGACTTCCCTAAGGACGCCCCCCTCAGCCACGAGCAGCCAATCGATGCCTTTGTTTATGGTGACTCTTCACACATGCCTGGAAACAACCTGACAGAGACACTCATATCAGGGAGAAAAGCCTTCACACTCACAGAAAGGTGATCAGCATGTGCCATAGAGTGCAGTAGCATTTACCGTGTGTTCTAGTAAACATTTATTCATGTTTTTGTGCTGTAGTTTTCTGACAGCAGGTGTTCATGCCAGTCGATGTGGTGTCGCCGAATGGACGAGAGATCCAGGACTGTTTGTGTCGAGACCCAGAAGTCCCGGAAAACCCAATGACTGCGTTTGGTTTCAGTCCTGTCCGCTTGACATGAGTATGTAGCAAAACAGAACCATATTTATTCATATAAAGTCTCTATATGTAATAATTAATAAATTAACTATTTTTAAAAGACTATAGTCATTTAAAGTAAATACTAGGGCTGGGCAAAGATTAATCGCATCCAAAATAAAAGTTTGTTTTGACATTAGATGTGTGTGTGTATTATATATATATATATATATATATATATGTAATACACACACATACATAAAAACAAAACTATACAAAACTTTTTTTGCATAGATATTGAAATTTATATATAATTTGTGACACATACAGTCATTTATTCATTTTCCTTTGGCTTAGTCCCTTTATTCATCAGGGGTCACCACAGCGGAATGAACCGCCAACTTATCTAGCATATGTTTTACACAGTGGATGCCCTTCCAGCTGCAACCCAGTACTGGGAAACACCCATACACACTCATTCTCTCACACACACTACGGCCAATTTAGTTTATTCAATTCACCTATAGTGCATGTGTTTGGACTGTGGGGGAAACCGGAGAACCCGGAGGAAACCCACGCGAACACACGGAGAGCATGCAAACTCCACACAGAAATGCCAACTGACCCAGCCGGGGCTTGAACCAGAGACCTTCTTGCTGTGAGGCGACAGTGCTAACCACTGAGCCACCGTGTCGCCCTGACATTCATTCATTCATTTTCTTTTCGGCTTAGTCCCTTTATTAATCTGGGGTCGCCACAGCGGAATGAACCGCCAACTTATCCAGCATATGTTTTACGCAGCGGATGCCCTTCTAGCTGCAACCCATCACTGGGAAACATCCATACACACTCATTCACACACGTACACTACGGACAATTTACCTTACCCAATTCACCTATACCGCATGTCTTTGGACTTGTGGGGGAAACCGGAGCACCTGGAGAAAACCCACATGAACACGGGGAGAACATGCAAACAGAAATGCCAACTGACCCAGCCGAGGCTCGAACCAGCAACCTTCTTGCTGTGAGGCGAACATGCTACCCACTGCGCCACCGTGCAGCCCTGACATATTCATATATATTTTATATCTAAATATATACATAAGCATTTTCTCAAATATATGCATGAATGTGTGTATTTATGTATACAAAATAAATATGCACAGTAGTACACACATATATATTATCTCAAAACAAACTTTTATTTTGTATGTGATTAATTGCGATTAATCTTTGCCCAGTATTCGTAAATACTATAGTGTTTTTGAACTTGAATTAATTTGTTGTGGTGATTCTATAGTTGTTACAGTAACACAAAAACGATAGTAATATAAACAAATAACCCAATATTAAAGTTTTTCTGCAACTATATATATTCTAGAGTTTACTGTAGTTAAAACTAAAGTATTTATTGCAGTTTATCGGGCAGCTACCTGTAGCTCTCTGCAACTCTCACATGGTCGCCCACTGAAGCTAAGCAGGGCTGCGCCCGGTCAGTACCTGGATGGGAGACCACATGGGAAAGCTAGGTTGCAGTTGGAAGTGGTGTTAGTGAGGTCAGCAGGGGACGCTCAACCTGTGTTTTGTGTGGGTCCTAACGCCCCAGTATATTGATAGGGACTCTATACTGCTCAGTGAGCAGTTAAACCGAGGTCATTAAAAATCCCAGGATGTCCTTCGAAAAAGAGTAGGCATTCTGGCCAAATTTTTCCACTGGCCTCCTAACCATAATTGGCTTCATCACTCTGTCTCCTCTCCACCAATCAGCTGGTGTGCGGTCTGGCGCAATATGGCTGCCGTCGCGTCATCCAGGTGGATGCTGCACACTAGTGATGGATGAGGAGATTAAATGTGTAAAGCGCTTTGAGTGTCCAGAAAAGCGCTATATAAATGTAAAGAATGATTATAATATAATTCCGTAATACAGTAAAATACACTTTACTATAGAATGGTTTCAAGAACACTATTTACTAAGTGGGTACTATTTTGTGGGTAAAGTTCCTAATTTAGCTTTAGAGGTCTTGTATAAAAACATTTACATCCGTCCAAGGTAAATAAATCAATTTTCACATAATATCCACACTCTACTCTGATGGCTATACTCTGCTCTGATTGATCAGTTGACCCAGTCTGTTGTGATTGGTCAAAACTAAAATTTCATTACCATATATAAAATTAATCTCTTTCTCAGCACTTGTAAACACAGTGATGCGAACAGTAACAATAAAAAGCATAACAGGAGCATTTTAATATAATCTCTCACATTAAAGAATACTATAGTACTTTATATTAAATTCTGTACTGATTTTAAGCCACACTATAGTAAACTGTATAATACTATATATATATATATATATAGATTATACTATTTATAATACCTTGTTAATGAATGCTTCAGCATACTGTAGTATTAACTATAGTGATCTTATAAACTAATAATACTGTAGTATACTTTAGCTTTTACTACAGTAAACTGTGGTGTAATAGTAGTATAATATAGCATATAGTTGTAGAAAAACTGTACAGTTTTGGGTTGTTTATATTACTATTCCTATAGATTATAAATTACTGTAGTATTTATTCCTATAGATTATAAATTACTATAGTATTTATTCCTACAGATTATAAATTACTATAGTATTTATTGATGTGGGCTTGTTGTTTCAGCCTCTTTTAAAGGGGCAGGACACATCCAGCCCCCGATTCACAGCCATATTGATTTCCTGCTGAATGAGATCAACACCGATTCACCTGGAGGAGCCGAGGATGAGGAGTTTATAGAGTTGTGGCATCCGTCCGGCTCCCGTATGTCACTGGATTTTATCTGGCTGGTGATGATCAATGGACAGACTGGACTGGTGTATTATGAACTGGAGCTGAACGGATATTACACTGATGATGACGGATATTTCCTGGTGAGTTCATGCATGCTTACAGATGTGGTGCAAATGAGTCACATGGTTGAGTTCCAATAAAAGGTCCAGTGAAGTGCTTTTTATTCGATATTTGAAGTAATCTCAACTGAAACATGAAGAGAGGGCGGGACATAGAGTAGCTCCTCCCATTTGAAAAAAACAGCCAATAGCGTTTTGTGTTTATCACAGCTCTGCCAGTGAGAGTGGTTGAGCTCAAATGAAAAGCAAATGAGAAGCGTCTTGAAGGGGGTGGGGCATGTCAGATACTAGAGAGCATTTCATTGGTCAGAAGATTTGATGAGAAACTGAAGTATGAGGTGATGTCAAAAAAATATTGATCCATTTAGGTGGAAGTGACAAACTGCAAGATTTGGATGTTTATATCTTCTAAACGCAAATGTTGTCATTGTTTTTTTATTTTAATTTCATTCAAATAAATGCCCATAACCACTAAGAACTACCTAGCACCCGCCTAGCAACGCCTTAGTACCTGCCCATTAACCACTCAGAACAACCTAGCAACCACCTAGCAACTGCCCTGTGTCAAGTTTTGCATATCTATTTATAATTATTATTCTGTTTTTTCAGATCGGCAGCTCTAAGGTGGTTCCTGACATCAGAATCCCATCGAACACCATTCAGAACGGGCCAGATGCCATAGTCTTGTACCGCAGCAGGTCTCCTCCGTCTCAGGAGGGTCTAGATATCCCGGTCAGTGGTTTGCTGGATGCAGTGGTTTACCGCACGCGTGGCTCTGATAAGAGGGTCTCTGAGCTGACGGAGGCTCTGACTCCAGGACAGCTCCCTCTGCTGGAGGACATCAGCGCTTTAGCCACAGACGAGACTCTCAGCCGCTGCAGCACCAGCACACGCAACCTCAGCACTTTCATGGTGAGAGAATATGTAGAGTTTTCATTCTTCTGAAGTCTAATGCATTTTTCTAAATTTTGTGATATTAATTTGTATATTTTAGTGTGTGTGTATATATATATATATATATGAGCAATATCACACTCGTAGCAGTGCGATATGGCTGTATATCAGCACTGGTGAGTAAAAAATTATATATATATTAATAATCATTATAATAATTTCACTTTATGTAAGTATTTTTATTTATTTATTAAAACTAATAACTGCAGTCATTTATAGAGGGATAGTGGCGAACATGGGCATTGCTAGGCCTATTTTATATTTTATTGTATATTTCTACTCAGCCCCCCTAAAACTTTGCAACTATGAAGAGACGCTCCATCCTGTCAGGGTTTATTGGGCAGCTGACAGTACTTTATCCTGCTGTTTAGGCCTTGATGTCCTGTACTGATCAAATCAGGGTGTCTTTATTCCTGCACGTGTGCTCAGGTCGCGTCTCCAACACCAAGGAAGCCGAATGCGTGTCCTCCGCAAGCCCCCGGGGGCCTGATCATCAGCGAGTGGAGTGGGTTTTCTGGAAAGAACCGATCGCAGGAGTGCTGGTTTGTGGAGCTGAGCGGCCCGCCGTCCACCCCTCTGAACAGACTGATTCTGGTGTTTTTCGGAGAAGATGCTGAAGTCTGGAGCGTCCCGATCAGTGGCAGCACAGGAGCGGACGGCATGTATCTGATCTCCAATGATTCCAGAGCTGGTGAGTGTGTGTGTATGTGTGTGTGTTTGATTTGGAAATATCTTCTTGTTTAGGCTTGTTTGTGGTGTCTAAGGGTGTGTTCACATGTACCAGGTTGTGTACTTTACATTTTTGCTTAGTCCCTGATTATCAGAGATCGCCACAGCGGAATGAACCGCCAACTATTCCGGCATATGTTTTACATAGCGGATGCCCTTCCAGCCGCAACCCAGTACCGGGAAACACCCATACACACTCATTCACACACACACACTCATACACTACGGCCAAATTAGTTTATTCAATTCACCTATAGCGCATGTGTTTGGACTGTGGGCGAAACCGGAGCACCCTGAGGAAACCCACACCAACACGGTGAGAACATGCAAACTCCACACAGAAATGCCAATTGGCCCAGCCGGGACTCGAACCAGTGACCTTCTTGCTGTGAGGCGACAGTGCTAACCACTGAGCCATCGTGCAGCCCTATAGACATGTATTATAATTGAAAAATATTCTGTTTTTATATATTTTCATTCATTTATTCATTTTATTTTCGGCTTAGTCCCTTTATTAATCGGATGCCCTTCCAGCTGCAACCCATCACTAGGAAACACCCATACACTCTCATTCACACTCATACACTACGGACAATTTAGCTTACCCAATTCACCTATAGCGCATGTCTTTGGACTGCAGTGGGTAGCACGTTTGCCTCACAGCAAGAAGGTCGCTGGTTCGAGCCTTGGCTGGGTCAGTTGGCGTTTCTGTGTGGAGTTTGCATGTTCTCCCCGTGTTCACGTGGGTTTCCTCCGGGTGCTCCGGTTTCCCCCACAAGTCCAAAGACATGTGGTACAGGTTAATTGGGTAAGCTAAATTGTCCGTAGTGAATGAGTGTGTATGGATGTTTCCCAGTGATGGGTTGCAGCTGGAAGGGCATCCGCTGCGTAAAACATATGCTGGATAAGTTGGCGGTTCATTCCGCTGTGGCGACCCCAGATTAATAAAGGGACTAAACCGAAAAGAAAATGAATGAATGAATAAAAGAAGAAATTAGTTATTAAAGTACAAACACATTTATATTATGGGGTGTCTTTGTTCATGGTGTATTCGTGCTTTTATTTATTTATTTATTTGTTTATTTATGTACCTATTTATTTATTTTTGCTGTTTTATTTAAATAATTAAATTTTTCATTGTTTTATTTTTACATTTTAAACTTTTTTCCCTTAATAAAATGTAAGCATATACCATAAACATCAACTTCATAAAATACAGTCAAGTATTTTAATGGATAGGAATGAATAGGAGTTACTTCAGACTATTCTTATAGTGAGCCGATGAATGTAATCAAATAACGAATAAATTATAAAACATCTAAATTTGACATGTTTGCTGTGTGATTGCTGTGTGTGTGTGCAGATCAGGGTTTGCCGGTGCTCGGTCATGTTGCTGCAGTGCTGTTGTGTTTCGAGCCGTCAGGATCAGGCGTTTATGGGAGCAAATCCCATCATTTGGACTGGCTGATTTTTTCAGAGGACCCAAAGATACAAAAAACTGTCCAGCACAACACAACCCGCTTCATATTCACACCCTTCAGGTTTGCTTCAGATTTTATGTTGTTTAAAAAAAACTATATTGTGCATTTTTGAAGTGTGCCTCACACAGGTGAGTGGGCTTGACAAACCTGTAGAAAACACACTGTTTCACCTCTCTGATGCTTTAATCGACACTTGCGTAAGTTTTTGCACATTTGCACCAGACACATTCTTACAATCACTCCATGTCTCTTAAAAAAACATTGTGCATTTATGAAATGAGCTTCACACAGGTGAGTGGGCTTGACAAACCTGTAGAAACACTCTTCTCTTTCTAAAAAACTCCCCTTTCTTACTCTATAATTCTCTGAGCACAAACAGTTCCTTTGTATAATTATCACTTCTTGTGTGTATTGCCTCTTCTTGTTGAATCGCTGAATGACATTTGGGATGTTTTGTTTTGTGTGCGTGTGTGATTAGTGCGCTGTCTTTATCTCGATGTGCATCAGAAGGCCCTGAACTCTGGATCTCGTCTCCATCCACTCCACGTCTCCGGAATCACTGCCCGGATCTGGCCTTTTCCAGCGCTGTGGATCTGTGTTTACAGCCAGACGATCAATACTGGCACAGAGACACCCGCAGTGAGTGTTTCTGAGGAACTGCCGTATGTGAATGCTAAATTGTGGCATGCTACTGTAGACAGTAAATGCAGAAATGCAGGTTATTTAAATAGAATGACAAGTATTAAATGCAGAATTGCTGATTATGAGATAAATAAATGCAAAATTTCTAATTATACAAATGCAGACTTTTTTAGATAAATAAATGCAAAATTGGTAATTATATAAATGCAGATTTGTGGGATAAATAAATGCAAAATTTCTAATTATACAAATGCAGATTTGTGGGATAAATAAATGCAGAATTGCTTGATAAATAGATGCAAAATTGCTAATTGTATAAATTCTGATTTTTAGATAAATATATCCAGTATTTCTACATAAATAAATGCAAAATTGGTAATTGTATACATGCAAAATTGCTAGATAGATAAATGCAATATTGCTAATTATTTGAATGCAGATTTGTGAGATAAATAAATGCAAAATGGCTAAATATATAAACAAAGAAATTCAATATATGCATAAAACATGAAACGGTGGCGCAGTGGGTAGCATGATCGCCTCACAGCAAGAAGGCCGCTGGTTCAAGCCTCGGCTGGGTCAGTTGGCATTTCTGTGTGGAGTTTGCATGTTCTCCCCGTGTTGGCGTGGGTTTCCTCCGGGTGCTCCGGTTTCCCCCACAGTCCAAACACATGCGCTATAGGTGAATTGGGTAAGCTAAATTCTCTGTAGTGTATGTGTGTGAATGTGTGTGTATGGATGTTTCCCAGTGATGGGTTGCAGTTGGAAGGGCATCCGCTGCATTAAACATATGCTGGATAAGTTGGCGGTTCATTCCACTATGGCAAACTCTGATTAATAAAGGGACCAAGCCGAAAGAAAATGAATGAATGAATGAATATGAAACAGTTAATACTAAAATATTTATTTAAAAAATCCTGAATTCTTTACACATTTATAACATGAATCCGTTTTTGTGAGTAAGGTTAATGATAGTTTGGTTGTTTTGTAAGTCACAGCTCATCAAAAACACTGGAAATTGTATGTGTATGTGTCAAAATTCATAATACAAGCACAGACATGCCGAGCACACCCAGACTATTAAAAATACCACAATGACACAATGATGCGACATCCTTCAGGTTTCTCAGACCTTTTCTTGTATGAGGAGGAATTTGCAGGATACTCCTCAGTAAAGACATTTATAATGTTACAAATCATTTTAAATAAACACGGTTCTTCATGTTCATCAAACAATCCTGAAAGATTAGCTTCCACAGAAACGTATGAAGAACAATAACTCACTGTTTTTATGAAGTCTGAATGATTTAAGTTTGAAGTAGTTTGAGTTTAAAGCAGTTTTGTTTGGTTTTAAAAGCATGACTAATAAAAAAAACAAGATAAAACAGCATTTAATAGCATGATACCATGTTTTGGCACATGGCTAACTTATTTTTAGCATTTATTTTTGAATTGATCTGTTTTTGCAACACAATGCTATCATGTTTAGCTCATTACTGCAATTTGTAACATGCTTTATCATGTTGCTAGCATGTGGTAATATATTTTAGCACGTTTTTAACCTGTTTTAGCACATTATTAACAATTTTAGCATGTTTTTGTTGATTTTTGAATAGTGCTAGCATGAATTAGTGTGTTTCTAGCTTGTTAGCATTTTTGCTAGGATGAGTTAACTTGTTGTTAGCATTTCTTAACACTAAGAGCATAAATTGGTGTTCTTATCATATTTTCTATTGTTAATTAGCATGTTTTTAGCATTTTTGTCACAAGACTATATATGGCATGTTGTTTTCTAGCTTGATTAGCATGCTGCTTGAGTGAATTAATATTGTGTTGAATTAGAAATTTGCTAGCATGTTCCTAATGTGCATACATGGCTAGCATGAATAATGCTGCTGTGATATTTAGTATAAGCATGGTAGGATCATTTTTAAGATATGCTAATATGGAATAGCATGTTGTTAGCATGTTTGTGATGTTTATAGCCTAGCACATGGATAGGAATGACCATTTTAGTAGGATTTCAGCTAATAATTCTAATTATATTGATTTTTTTTTTTACCTCTGTCAGATTGTGCGCAGGATGGATTTGCAGTTTTATTGGAGCAGTTATGTAACTGTGGGATCTCAGGCTTACATGTTAAAGGTGAGAGACTTCTGAAGACTCATTAACAGTGTTAAAGTGTTGGAGATGCAGCTGCTAATGTCTGATTTCCTCCTGCTAGATGTGAATGTGTCCTATGAAGCTGCTCAGTTGTTCGCACACGGATCTGTTCTTGCCGTTTCTGACCAACAGAGGAAGCAAATCACTGAAGCGCTGAACAACAACAAGCTCGAGTGTTCATCTGCACATGAGCGACAGGTTCATGGAGGTAATCACTTGCCTAAGTACACATACACACACACACACACACACACAGATATATATATATATATATATATATATATATATATATATACACACTGACACACGCATGTTAATGTCAGATGACTGTTTATATCTTCTGGAAGTCTAATGTTTATATTGGTGTGTTTGTTTGTTTAGCGGGGTCATCAGTGGCGCTTCAGGTTGGTCTTGTAATCGCGGCGCTTCTGCTTTTCGCTCTTGGTGCTGCTCTTTTTATCTACTTGTACAAAAAAAGGTGAGGACAGATCGTGTTGTGTGTTTTTGTAAGTGATTCCTCATAGTGCCATGAAAAATAAATAAATAAATAATATATATATATATACAGATAGATATATCATATATTACATACCTGTCAACATTGGGATGTGAAAATAAGGGAACAACCAAAAAAAAAAAAATTCCCAAATTACTAAATATATTCATCTGGAGCTGTAAATAAAGAGGTAAAATGGTCAGTAATATGTTTTATTATTATTATTATTTACAAAGGATAGAATAAATAGCATACATTAGAAAAATCTGCAAATAAATTTCTCTCATTTCGATTTTTTGTTTGATTACATTAAATGACAGAGGTGTCACTTTAAAAATGCACAGATCCATAATGAAAGCATTCGATTGCTTTTCTAACTTTTTATGCTCATTTAAGCCAAAATTTGTTGTGTTTAAAAGAAAACCCACCAAGATCGACATGTTTAGATATTATTATTATTATTATTATTATTATTATTATTATTATTATTATGTGTATATATCTGTTCAAACATGCACCCAAAACCCAGAGTGTCCACTTTCACTCGCATGTACAGAATCGTCTATCTATCACTATGGAGCGCATCTGACAGTCATGCACCGCTACATAAACTGACTGTTTTGAGGATTGCACAGGAGGGGCAACGGCACCTGTAATGGAAAGGAAGGAAATCTCACCGTTTTTATATTTATTTCAAAGTGTTTTCATGCCTAAATAAACTAAAAACACAGAATAGATTCACATTTAAGAGCAAGTAGTGTCGCCTAGTGGTTCGGCGATATGGGTTGGGTATAGGGAGGATCGGCTCTTTAATGTTTATTGCCACCCTTCATAGAAAGATTGAAAATACGTGACAAATACGGAAAAACACCTTTACGGGATGATAGCGGGATACAATTGTAAAATAAAGGAGAATCCCGGGAAAAACGGGAGGGTTGACAGGTATGTATATTATGGTATTACACTTAATTGTTTTATAATAGTATGTCTTTGATGCTGGATGATGAAACCCCAGCATATCATGTTAACATGGCTCATTCTGTGCATACTTTTGCTTTGTCAGGCGTCCTGCTGACTACCTCTCCATGCAGCTGAGTGAACAGGCCGAGACGCCGCTCGAACTCTAGTGTGTGTGCGAGTGTGTATGTGAGTGTGGACGCATTTTTGCAGGATCATAAATGTTTATTTTTTTTAAATCAAGATGAATGTTTTTACAGGAGATGAAAGCAGGAAAAAATCTCACTATTTGATTATGCAATTTTGATATTCTGAAGATTTTATTGAATTGTTCAGAATCTTTAATGTTTTATCAAATGTTTCAGAAGCACTCTATTATTGAATTCAGGTGTTTTATTGCTGTTGTTTTTAGAGCTGTGGCAAAAAATGTTAGAAAAATTGATTCTCTGAAAATTGTTAAAAATTTTCAAATTATTTGAGCTTAGTTTTTAAATAACAGAGGGCGCTCTAGACTAGTTTTTAAATAACA
>CAIGQV010000641.1:1964004-1990088 GCA_903798115.1 Danio jaintianensis | reverse complement strand
TTCTAAATGGGGTATCCTTTGTGGTTGCTATAGGGTATTCTAAATAGTAACTAAAAGTATGATGCTTGGTAGGGTATTTTTAGCTGTAAGTAGCCAAGGTACACTGAGTGGTTGCTAGGGTAGTTGCTAAATGGCTGCTATGGTATTTGGGATGGATGCTAGGTTTTTTTTAGTGACGAGTGACTAGTGTATTCTGTATGGTTGCTAGGGTATTCTAAATGGTTACAAGAGAGTTTAGGATGGTTGCTAGGATTGTTTGAATAGTTAGTGACTATGGATTTCTAAATGATTGCTAGGGTGTTTAGGGTGGTTGCTAGGGTATTGTAAATGATAAATAGGGTATTTACAGGGGTTAATAGGTTATTTCTTATTGGTGAGTGACTAGTATACTCTAGTATGTGTTGTTGCTAGAGTATTCTTAATGATTGCTAGGTTATTTTTTTGTATTTAGTGTCCAGAGTATTGGTTTTGTTGCTAGGGTATTCTAAATGGTTGATATGGTATTTTCTTTATTGGTGAGTGACTAGTGTTCTCTGTGTGAGTGAATATGGTATTCCATGTGGTTACTAGGGTGTTTAGTGTGTTTTAGGAATTCTGAATGGTTGCTAGGATATTTAGGGTGGTTGTTTGGCTTTTCTTAGTGATTACTGGGGAATTCTGAATGGTTACTAGTATATTTAGGGTGGTTGCTAGGCTTTTCTTGGTGATTACTGGGGAATTCTGAATGGTTGCTAGCATATTTAGGGTGGTTGCTAGGGTTTTCTTAGTGATTACTGGGGAATTTAGAATGGCTATAGGATATTTTTAATGGTGAGTGACTAGTGGTTGCCAGATGCATAAAACTTAATCACTTTTAAGACTGAAAAAGACAAGTTTTAAGCAACTTGTAAGAGTAGTTCAAACTGTTTATTTAGCCAATCACTTTACATTTAAGCATAACTGATACTTATTATAGAGGCTGCAATTACCATGGTAAATATGTGTATTCAGGAGTTCAGTCAATCACTTTATGTACAGACTAAAAAATAAAATTGCTAAATAATATGGGAAAATGAATTATTGCTATATTTGCTATTACGCTGCCACAAAGGAAGTGACGTACAGTATGTGAATGAGTTTACATCTCTAGTAAGTGTTATATGATATTAACACTAATAACACCATTTGCTTTTTTAGCTGCTCTGGTACTAAACCTTGAGTATCTACTCATTTTATACATCTAGTTAGCTCCAGGAGTGCATTAGTTTTATTTAAAGTGACAGTAAAGTGACTACTATGGAAGTCAATGGTTACCAGTTTTCAGCATTCTTTAAAATATCTTCTTTTGTGTTCAGCATAACAAAAGAAACTCATAATGGTTTGGTAACTTAAGGTAGTGTAAATAGTGAGTAAATTTTTTGTTTTTGGGCAAACTTTCTCTTTAAATAAACGCAGCATTGGTAAAAGATTAAAATATTTTTTAAAAAGCAAACAAAAACATCCTATGAAGAGTGTGTGTACTGAAAACAGGGATAGTTCACCCAGAAATGAAAATTCTGTCATCATTTACTCATCTACTACTTGTTTCAAACCTTTATGAGTTTCTTTTTTCTGTCGAACACAGAGAAAAATATTTTGAACAAAAATGAAAACCTGTAACCATTGACTTCCATAGTAGGAAAAACAAATAGTATGGAAGTCAATGGTTTTCAGCATTCCTCAAAATCTCTTCTTTTGTGTTCAACAGAAAAAATAAACTCATCAAGGTTTGGATCCACTTGAGCATGAGTAAACAATGAGTACATTGATTTATATTTTTGGGTGAACTATCCCTTTAATGGAAAGACATATGTTTTGATATCTTTGACTGATGTACTGATTCATAACTTGTTCATATAAATATGTCTCAACCATTAGGGTTTTCAGTTTGCTCTTCGTGGGCTTCTGCTTTAACCTGCATAAAGTCTGCTGGAGCAAACATTGTGCTGACATCACATTTCTCTCTGCCACTTTATCACATTATACACACTGTAAACAATATCCGTAATGTAGCAGTTTTCCATATTTTGTGATGTTTTCTGTTTATTTACTGCAAACTATTAAAGACCTTTTCAAGGTTAGAAGTTGTTGGACGAAAGATCAAGGTCCCATAATGCAATTCAAAAGCATAAATAAATGTGGAATAATAAAAACATGAATTACAAAATATGGGAAACTGCTAATTTACGGATATTTTTACAGTGCACAATTATCAATTCTAGCATCAAAAACAATATTATTAATAATGAGATTAATAAAATAACATTATAAAAAAACAAAAAACACACATTGGGCCATAAAAAGCAATACAGATAAATATGTAAATACAAATAATCATACGGTACATCAGGCGGCACGGTGGCTCAATGGTTAGCACTGTCGCCTCACAGCAAGAAGGTCGCTGGTTCGAGTCCCGGCTGGGCCAGTTGGCGTTTCTGTGTGGAGTTTGCATGTTCTCCCCGTGTTGGTGTGGGTTTCCTCCGGGTGCTCCGGTTTCCCCCACAGTCCAAACACATGCTCTATAGGTGAATTGGATGAACTAAATTGGCTGTAGTGTATGAGTGTGTGTGTACTGTAAAACCCAACAGTCAACTTTATCAAATGAAATGAGTGTAGTTAACTCAAAATATAGTGAAAGTTAATTCTACTCATTTGAAAAGAATTTTGAACTCAGTGTTGAAGGTAATGAGTTTATTAAATACCTCATTACTTCAACTCAAATGGAGTAAGTTCACAGTACTCATATAGATTAGTTTTTTAACTCAAATGGTTTGCAGCAATCGGTTTCCTCAAACGGTTTGAGTTGCCTTAACTTATTGGGTTTTACAGTACTCAGTTGGTTTGAGTTCTCTTCATTTATCGGGTTTTACTGTGCTCAAATTGCTTCGTTTACTCAAATGGATTAAGTTCACAGTACTCATTAGGATTAGTTTTTGAACTTAAATGGTTTGTTGCAATCGGTTTCTTCAAATGGTTTGAGTTACCTTAACTTTTTGGGTTTTACAGTGTGTGAGTATGTGTGTGAATGTGTATGGGTGTTTCCCAGTAGTGGGTTGCAGCTGGAAGGGCATCCGCTGTGTAAAACATATGCTGGAATTGTTGGCGGTTCATTCTGCTGTGGCGACCTGTGAAATAGAGACTAAGAATGAATGAAAAGGTACAGCAGTAAAAAGAACAAAGCTAATCTAAATCAAACCCTTATAAAGATGGATAGTTTCTCTGTCCCCTTCATTTATAAATTTACTTCTGCCCTTATTTAATTCAACATGGTGTATTTAATAGAAATAATGTCTGTTTTGCCATAAGATATTTATAGTTTTCTCTTCACTTCAGACACATTACTCGCACCTCACGTCTGTGTGTTACAGTGATCATGCTGTAACCATGGCAACACTCTGTTTGTTGATGCATGTGGTTAATGAGGTTTAGTGTTAGCTTCCAGTGAACTGATGTGCTCTGGAATGGATACCTGTCACTTTATTTAAGGCATCCAAAATCTTATAACAAAATGTGTTAATTGCTTTCTCCTGTTGAACACAAAACAAGAGATTGTGAAGAATGCTGGAAAAAAGCAGCCATAGTAGGAACACAAAACAATTTCTGTTCTTTTTTTCCAATAACCTCGCAATGCATTCTGGGTTTTTAAGACAAGGGAGTCTGACTCCCATTGATCTCTATTGATTTATTGTATCATATACAGTTGAAGTCAGAATTATTAGCCCTCCTTCTTTTTTTAATTATTTCCCAAATTATGTTTAACAGAGCAAGGAATTTTTCACAGTATTTCCTATAATATTTCTTCTTCTGGAGAAAGTCTTATTTGTTTTATTTCGGCTAGAATAAAATGAGTTTTTAATTTTTTTTAAGCCATTTTACGGTCAATATTATTAGCCCTCTTAAGCAATGTTTTTTCAATTGTCTACAGAATAAACCACTGTTATACAGTGACCCTTATTATTCTAACTTGCCTAATTAAACTAGTTAAGCCTTTAAATGAAATGCATATTATCAGCTTCTCAGACACACGAAGAGCATTTTTAGTCCATTTCATTCAGAGTGTTTGTGAGATGGTTTTCAAAAGTTGTGATTTCCATTGGTTTACATTGTGCGCTCCTGCGTTTGTCCACAAACATGGCCGACTGCAACTCGCCTTGACGTAGATTCTCGAGCTCTATATATTCTTCAGTATATCATTTAAAGCCACAATGGCCACTGTATCCTTTTGATCTTTTCTTTGCTGCTGGTTTTGCATTGTCTGTCTGTATTACAGGAAAATGAGTCGCGCTGAATGACACCCAAACACACACACCTGGACACACTTTTCTAGCACAATCTGGGATGGACAGACATTCCCATATCCCATGGCAGGAGTACTGCTACCTGGATCTGAAGTCCAATGCTCCAAAACAAGAGACTAGCAAAAGGATGGAAGGTAGAGATACTGTACAAAAACACATTTCATTACATTATTTGCATTTTAGTGTCAGCCATTATTCATCTATACACACATCTGAAAGTTCATTCATTCATTCATTTTCCTTTGGCTTAGTCCCTTATTTATCAGGGGTCACCACAGCGGAATGAACCGCCAACTATTCCAGCAAATGTTTTACGCAGCGGATGCCCTTCCATCCGCAACCCAGCACTGGGAAACACCCATACACACTCATTCACACACACTCATACACTATGGACAATTTTGTTTACCCAATTCACCTATAGCGCATGTGTTTGTACTGTGGGGGAAATCGGAGCACCCGGAGGAAACCCACGCCAACACGGAGAGAACATGCAAACTCCACACAGAAATGCCAACTGACCCAGCCGGGACTCGAACCAGCGACCTTCTTGCTGGGAAGCGACAGTGTTAACCACTGAGCCACTGTGCCACCTCATCTGAAAGTTTAAAGTCACAATATGTAAGATGCTTGTAATAAAATATGTAAAAAAAAACAAACATTATATATACATTACATATATTTTGCTGACTTATGTGCTTAGATTATTGCAAATGTTTAAAAGAATGTTCAGATTTAGAGAAATAAGTGTTGAATATTTACTCATCCATCAGCATGACTTCTGCAGGAGTCCCATAGGATTTAATAAAGACCACAACTCCCATGATTCCACACACAGTCACGGCGTCATCAAAATACACCTTTGTTTGTTGTGGAATACACTCCATCTAGTGGTCCAAATGACATACTGTGCCTTTAAATGTTCTTTCTGTGCTTGTTCCTCAGACTCCGGGTGGTTACGCAGACATCAGGCATTGCTGCATCGCTTTTTATCCACCTCCATCTTGGTAAATGTGGTCCATCAGATGAGAAAGGCAGACCTACTCAGCACACAGGAGGCGGGGCTTATCCAGGAAATGGGGTCTTTGAAGGATAAAGTGGATTTATTGGTCGAGGTCCTGTCTGTCAGCGATCCGCATGGTGCTGCCCTACAGGCTTATCTTCAGAGTTCATACCAGACTGAGTACAACCTTATTACTATACACGGTCAGTGTGATTCGTTTGTTTCTTTCCAATTAGCTTTTTTATGGCAGGTTCCTTAAAGTACACATGAAATCAAAAGTAACCATATTGATTTTGTTAGCTCACATTGCTAGTTTTGTGGTGAACAATTCATCTGTGCATGTCATCAAGAAAAAAAAATAGTTTGGCCTTATAATCTTTAACTAAAATCTGAAAATGCACTTCCTGTTTGTTTTCGGTTAAATTCTCAAATTACATCTGTCTGAGGTATTGGGCGTGGCTAACATACTTAACCACGCCCCTCCAACTGTCAAACAACAAACAGAAATGGTGAGCAGGAGGTGTCTGTTAGGTTGTAATAACTCTCCCGAAACCCTTTTCCAGATCTTTCTGAATGAAACGCCTACTTTACTACATCCAATCAGCTCGCAGTAGATAAAACAAGCCACGCCCACTGTTTTCTCATTTAATATTCTGTTTCTCTAGGAACTGCGTCACAATATAGGAAAAAACAATGGTTGTAGCTTCCAGTTCATGCAGGCTTTAAGACTAGAACTACCAAGGCGGACATTTTGACCATTTTTAAATTTTGTACTCCTAAATGTGTGTGTATTTTTTTTTAAGTCAGTGTTTTATTACAATAACAAAACACAAAAGAGTCTTTCTACCCTGAATTACCATCAGTCAAATTGGCCGCATGCAGTTCAATGTCAGCTACGTTTTCTCTTGTCTTTGAATAGGCATGCGTCTGTTGCCTTGCAACTTCCTGCTAACACAAACATAACTTTCTGATAGCGAAAACGTAACTCACACTTGTCTTTCAAACCAACATATTCAATTCGGTGAAAAAAACTCCTCTCCTGCTTACTGGATAAACTGAGGTGTGCGCACCATCACAGCCGATCTAGTAACTTGTACACATTTATAGGCTGTATTTATAAATACACAAATACACTTCACTGAACATCTACACATAGACATCACCTACATGTTTATATATAATAACTTTAACTGTTAAAAGCTATTAGTAATTAATTAATAGTTAAAGTTATTAGTAACTAATAAAGTTATAAAGTTATAACCTTAACCTTTCTGATTTTGATTGTAATGCAATAATGTGCACCTTTTGTAAAGCTTCTTTGAAACAATAATTATTGTGAAAAGCACTCTACAAATAAACTTGAATTGGATTGAACTGTATTTCTAAAAAGCTTGTATTTTAGGGTAATAATTTCATAAAATGGGACATTCAAAGCTTAAATCAAAACCTCAATAGAAGGTTTGAATGTAAATATGATGTATCTTATATGAGAATGTCAGAATTCTATGGCCATTCTTGTTGTTTATAATTATGGTAGTTCCAGTGTTAAATCTCTCTCTTTCTTTCAGACTCTGTGGTTCGACCATATAAAGACGCTCTCCTTCAGCGGCTCAAAGAGGATGAAAATTCATTTGCGCAGGTCGCCGGTAGCTCACAAGGATTCACTATCCTCCTCATAGAATCTGTCTCTGACCTTCAGCAGCGGGAGCATGACCTTGTACAGGTGTCAGTCAACAGAGGGGCGGGGCCTCTTCACGGTCGAGCGCTGGGATTGGACAAGCTGATTGCACCTCTGACGAGGGTAAGCACCGCCCCACGGGTGACGCTGACAGTAGGCGTGGCCGGCAGCGGAAAGAGCCGAATGGTCAGCCGTTTCATCCGTCTATGGAGCAGCGGTCAGATCTATCCAGAGCTGAGTCTAGCAATCCCCATTGCATGCTGGGAACTGAGCAGTTACGATCGGATATCAGTCGAGCGCTTACTGCGACTGTTCGTTCCATACGATAACATGGATGTAATCATATTTAACGAATGCTGCAAAGTGCTGCTCATTTTGGATGGACTGGAGGAATTTCGACAAACATTGGATTTCGCAGATGCCCCGCCCACTAGCGACCCTCGTCGCGAAATTCCAGTGTCAGATCTTATTGCGAACATTGTACGAGGTAACCTCTTACCAGGGGCAACACTCTGGCTTTTGTCAAGGCCAGGAATCGGGGCGAAGGTTCCAGCAGGATTGGTTGATCGCGTAACTGAAGCCCCGCCTCTTTCGCAAACACAAATAAAGGATTATACTAATCATTGTATTACAAACACATTAGATGTGTACTTATTAGAGAGCTCGTCATCTCAAACGGACATACCTCAGGATCTCTCCTCCCAAGTCTGGACTTACCTGAATTCCCAGAAACTATTGCTCATTTTGTCTTCTGTCCCAGCACTCTGCCATGTAATCGTAACGACGCTGTCGCGCCTTATAAAGATAGAATCGGAAGCCACGCCCCTTCCCCGAACACTAACAGAAGTCTACGCCCACTACTGCTGGCCACACCTCTCCAGATCAGAAACAGCAAGCGGCGGCATCAGGAAATCATTGAACGCTTTGGGTCGTCTTGCTTTTTATAGCCTCTTACGGCGACGATATACATTCGCTGAGAGCGAATTGCGAGCTTACGGTGTTGATGTACCACCTCAGGTCGGCACTCTCGGCTACCGCATCTTCCAGCGCAAGCAGAGCTGGTCATCAGATAACACCGCGTGGCAGTTCACCCACACATCCGTGCAGGAGTTCCTGGGCGCTCTCTATTACTACGTGTCTTCAAGGCGCGCCATGTTTGATTTGTTCTCCGAAAGTGGCGTTTCCTGGCCCCGCATTGGCTTTCACAGTCACTACCGTGCCGCGCTGCAGAAAACCAACCAATCGGACGCCACATTACAAGGTAGCCTGGACCTCTTCATGCGCTTCCTCTCAGGTCTACTGTCGCCCACAGCTGGAGTTTTGCTTGGCGGTCCGCTGGGTGTTTCCCGCGAGGAGCAGGTGACCCAGCGCACCACAGCCATGACTTTGCTTCAGAATGCAGTGGCGGCATCAGGAGGCGATGCTGTTAGCATGCGCAGCGTTAATATGGTGACGTGTCTGGCAGAGCTGCAGCAGGGGGAGTGGCTTCGATCCGTAGAGGAAGATCTGATCAGCTGTGGGCTGCGGGGGAAGCTGAAGGGCGGAGTCTGTGCTGTTCTCGCCTATTTGTTGCTGGTTTCAGACTCGTGTACTGAAGAGACACAGCTGTCCAACTGCCTGGACTCCTCCTCCCTCAAGAGGCTCCTCCCACAGTTGCTGTACTGCAGTAAGCTGAGGTAAAACACGCATGTTTATGGACTCTTTCTGTAAAGAAGCGCTGGGACATTTTTTTCATTGATAATGCCTTGTCTGCTACTTTGTAGAATGGAAAACAATGAATTTAAGGAGGGCGCTATGGAGCTGTTGGGAAGTCTGCTGAGTGCTAAAGAGTGCCATATTCAGATGCTAAGGTATATTCAGTACCCAGGATAGACTATTATAGATTTTATGAAGAGTTTGTTCTTTTTTATTTAGTTTTATGGTCATTTTAAAGTTTAAGTGATTTTGTTGTATGTTTTATGTTCTTTTTTTTTTTTTTTGCAAGTTTATTTATATAGCACATTTCATACACAGTGGCAATTCAAAGTGCTTTACATAAACAAGAATAAAAGAGACAAATATAAGAAAATAAATAACAAAAGAAAATAAAAACAAATAATAAAAGTGATTAAAAAAGATAAAAACAGATTAAAATGTGTTAAAACAGGTTATAAAAGAATGGGAAAAAAAATAAAAAAGAAAGACATAATAGTGCGATATGTGGGACGTAGCACAGTACTCATTCAGTAAAGGCACAGCTAAACACATGTGTTTTAAGTCTTGATTTGAATGTGCCTAATGTTGGAGCACATCTGATCATTTCTGGAAGCTGATTCCAGCAGTAGCTGAAGGCCGATTCACCCTGCTTTGACTGAACCCTTGGAATTTCTAATTTATATGATCTGAGTGATCTGTTAAGTTTGTATACAGTGAGCATCTCTGTAATGTATTGAGGTCCTAGGCCATTTAGTGATTTATAGACAAGTAATAATACTTTAAAATCTATTCTGAATGTAACTGGGAGCCAGTGTAAAGACCTGAGGACAGGTGTGATGTGCTCTGATTTTCTGGTTCTGGTCAGAATCCTGGCAGCAGCTTTCTGGATGAGCTGTAACTGTCTGACTGTCTTTTTGGGAAGGCCAGTGAGGAGTCCATTACAGTAATCCACTCTGCTGGTGATAAAAGCATGAACAAGTTTCTCTAAGTCTTCACTGGAAACAAAGCATCTAGTTCTTGCAATGTTTTTGAGATGATACTACAGTTACTGCTTTGACATGACTACTGAAACTCATATCAGACTCCAGAATAACACCAAGATTCTTGACCTTATTTTTTGTTGTTTGACCCTTAGAGCCAAGGTACGCATTCACCTTGAGAACCTCATCTCTGTTCCCAAACGCAATGACTTCAGTTTTCTCTTTGTTTAACTGAAGAAAGTTTTGGCACATACAACTGTTAATTTCATCAATGCATTGGCAGAGGGTGTCGTGTATGCTGTGATCGACAGTGTCAAACGCAGCACTGAGATCAAGCAATACCAGAACTGATAGTTTGCCTGAATCTGTATTTAGGCGGATATCATTGATTATCTTTATAAGGGCACTCTCTGTACTATGATGTGCTCTGAAACCAGATTGAAAATTGTCTAAACATCCCTTGGAGCTTAAGAACGTGTTAACCTGGTTAAAAACAACTTTTTCAATGATTTTGCCAATGAAAGGGAGATCTGAAATTGGCCTGTAGTTGCTCAATAGGGTGTTATCCAGGTTGCTCTTTTTCAAGAGGGGTTTAACAACTGCAGTTTTAAGTGAGTTTGGGAAAGTCCCTGAGAGAAGTGAAGTATTTACCACTTTTAGGAGATCCATTTCTAGACAGTTAAACACCGTTTTGAAGAATGATGTGGGGAGTGTGTCAAGACTGCAGGTTGATGTTTTCATAATTTGCACGATCTCTTCCAAGATTTTACCATCAATTGCCATGAAATCAGACATAGTGTCTGATTTCTTAAGTTGTGGTTGAGCCTGTCTGACGTCAACACAACTTGGCTGATTGGATGAGCTGATTCCCTTTCTGATATTATTGATCTTGTCAGTAAAGAAATGAGCAAACTCATTACATTTGCTTTCAGAAAGTAGTTCACTGGGAATCCTACTGGGGGGGTTTGTGAGTCTCTCTACCGTTGCAAAGAGGGTGCAAGTGTTATTTAGATTGCTGTTATAAGGTTTGAAAAGAAAGTCTGCCTAGCAGTGTTTAGTTCCACATTAAAAGCATGAAGACTGTCTTTATAGATGTTATAATCGACTACTAGTTTTGTCTTCCTCCACATACGCTCAGCTTTTCTGCATTGTCTTTTCATCATCTTTACTGCTGTTGATTTTATCCAAGGTGCTTTCTGTCTCCCAGTCCTCTTCCTGACTTTAACAGGAGCAATGTCATCCATGACATTCTTAACTTTAGAGTTAAACAAATCAAGGAGAAAATCAACAGAGTCTGCAGATATGCTTGGTGCTAGCGAAATGTGTAAACCCTTAGTTATAAGTAAATCAAGAGTGTGTTCATGATTGTATGTGGGTCCTTGAACATGCTGAGTCAGATCAAAAGTGTTAAAAACAGTCAGTTCTTTTACAGCATTGATTTCTGGATTATCAATGTGAATATTAAAATCCCCAGCAATAGTAAAATAGTCAAATTCAGAGGTTACTATTGATAGCAGCTCTGTAAAACCATCAATAAAAGTTGGAGAATATTTTGGAGGTCTGTAGATAATGATTAATAAAATGCGTGGAGCACCCTTTAGTGCTATACTCAGATATTCAAAAGACAAATAGTCACCAAATGACACTTGTTTACACTCATAGACATTTTTAAACAGAGCAGCAATGCCTCCACCTCTTCTATTAGTATCTACATTTAATAGAGAGCAGATTTGAATTATTTGTTCTATGGCTTGAAGAGGCCTTTGATTTTCTGTCACGTACTACAACACATATCTGCGTAGAGAAAGCTACAGGCACACTGGGTTCCCACATGTTCAGTAAACATTTGATAAAGATACTGTTATCTAAGCAGGCACCCAACAAAATATTAATTAATTATTTATAATATTATCATTGTTATTTTTATATATTTTTTATATTTATTTTTTAAGTTAGGTTATTTATTTATTATTATTTAATTTTTTTGTTTTTGTTTTTGCTATTTTCTATTTTCTTGTTCTCATTGCAAAACTTTAAAAGTAAATGTGGAAAGTCTTTCACTATGTTTACCATTTAAAGTATGTATGTTTGTATTATCACTCAACAAAATATGTTTGAAAAAGGGTAAACTAGAATAAGTAATCATTTCTGTTTTAATTATTTATAATAACCTTGTCGGGTACACACAAACACAGTTACTCAGACATCTTATTACAATCTTTAACTTTTAACTCTCTTTTTCTCTCTTTTCTAGTCTGGCTGATAACTCAATAAGCAGTAAAGGAGTTAAACCACTCAGTCGGGCTCTCCTCGTCAACCGAACCCTCACCACACTTGAGTCAGAGACTTTTTTACTTTTTATATATTACATTTTTATTGTATTTTGGAAAAAAAAGGCAACATAATGTGAAATGTAATTTGCTGTGACTTTGATCCTTAATATCTGAATCAACAAAATGAATCAATCCAAATTCATCTTCATTTTTATTAGTCTCCGTGGCAACAATATTGGCACCAAGGGAGCAAAGACGTTGTGCGAAGCTCTTAAATTGAACCAGTTCCTTGTGTCAGTCAAGTGAGTAATCAATACTGAAATATATTATTTAATAAATAGAATTAAATTATTCATGATACGTGTATTTAGTCCTGTTATTTATGCATTGCAAAAAAATTTAATGACAAAAAGTCAAGACGACAAATATTTTTATGTTTCTTTAAATTATTTTAATAAGTTAATCAGGTTTCAACTCATTTTTTTAAGTTATGCAAAGTTTACCTAATATTTTCAGTCAGTTTGAGTTGAGTTGACTAGAAAAGTTATTTTGATTCAACTAAAAAATGTAAGGCAGCAAGATTTTTTTTTTACAGCGTGTATAATTATTTTAATTTTTTTTAATTTTCAGTTTAATAAATTTAATTATTAAAGTAGAGGTCTTTCTGTCAGTCAAGCATATTCTGATAAACAATTATAATATAATGGAGTTTTTAGAGTTTTATTAAAGTATTAGTACTTTTTTGTCATGATCACCAGCGATCTATTCCTGGCAGATCGCTGGTGATCTACATATGTCATTCACAAACTACAAATCCCAGCATGCTGTTTCACACACACCAGTCACCGTTCGCCACTGATCACTTACACACAGATGAATCCTGTCATCACGGATTATCTGGACTATTTATAGACTTGCATACATGTTTGTCTTTTTACATTTTTCTTGCTTTGTTCTTGATTGTTGTTTTGATATTTTGTGATTTTTGATTGCCGCCTTGTTTTTGACCTTATGCCATGTCCGCCAGGTCCTCCTCATCTCCACACGTGACACTTTTTATGTAATAATTTTATTCGTTCATTCATTTTCTTTTCGGCGTAGTCCCTTTATTAATCAGGGGTCGCCACAGCCGAATGAACCACCAACTTATCCAGCATATGTTTTACGCAGCGGATGCTCTTCCAGCCGCAACCCAACACTGGAAAACACCCATACACTTTTGCATTCACACACATACACTACGGCCAATTTAGCTTATCCAATTCACCTATAGTGCATGTGTTTGGACTGTGGGGGAAACCGGAGCACCCGGAGGAAACCCACGCCAACACGGGGAGAACATGCAGAAATGCCAACTGACCCAGCCGGGGCTCGAACCAGCGACCTTCTTGCTGTGAGGCGATTGTGCTACCCACTGCGCCCTGTAATAATTTTTATAATAAAATGAAATATTTTATTTATAAAAATAGAAACCTAAATAAATAATATAAATGTTTTATAATTTATATATGAAATAATGGTATAAAATAATAATAATAATACTAATAGAATTGTTAGAGTAAGTTGTATTTTTATATCATAGTTTTATAATAAATAATTAAATAAATAAAACTCAGTTAAGTCTTATTTAATTTTTACATTGCTTGTGTGCACATATATGAGCATATATGTGTGTGTTTGTGTGACTGAATGTTCGTTTGTGTGTGTGTGTGTTGATTCATATAGTTTGCAGAATAACCACATTGAGGATGAAGGTGCTCGTTCTCTGTCTGAGGTCCTTCAATCAAACCGAAAGCTCACCACACTCAAGTGAGTGCGTTTCTGTGCCTGTGTTTATGTGTGCTTCAACAGACTATCATAAACATGAATCTTGTTCATGCTTTGCAGCATTCAGAAAAACGGCATCGGACCAGAAGGAGTGAAAAAAATCTCAGAAGGCCTCATGAAGAATCAAACTCTACAGGATTTCAAGTAAGAGTTTTTAAAGGTTCACTGAACTGCCTTAAATGCACAGTTTTGTTCAATGTTTGATACAATGAATGTTTGTACAGTGTATCCAGCAATCATCTGGGTGATCTGGGAACAGTGGCTCTGGCTCAGGCTCTTATGGTCAATCACGTTCTACACACACTTAGGTAAAACACAAGAGATGAGTGAATTGATCACAAACAGAGCATCTAGACACACTCTTCTGAATGATCTCTGTCTGTTTCAGTCTTCAGAGTAACTCAGTGAGCGACAGAGGCATTAAAGCTCTCTCACACGCTCTTCAGTCCAACCGAGGTCTCTGCTGTCTGAAGTACGTCTCTGAACAACACAAACTATTTCAACAGACGTGCTCCTGGTGAAGAAATAATGAGGTTTTTGTGTGTGTTTATTTGGTGGTAGTTTAAGGGAGAATTCAATAGGAGTTGCTGGTGCCAAAGACATCGCCAAAGCCTTAAAAGTCAACACTTGCCTAAGAGAACTGGAGTAAGTACAGTCCACAGATACACTTTATACTAGTCTAAATGAGTATGTATCATTGTGTTTCTGCTTTTATACTGTATAAAGCATTAACACTAAAACTACACTACCTGACAAAAGTCTTGTCGTCGATCCCAGTTATGTCGATCCCAAATAATAACTTGACTTCTAGTTGATCATTTGGAAAAGTGGCAGAAGGTCGATTTTTCCGATGAATCATCTGTTGAACTGCATCCCAATCATCACAAATACTGCAGAAGACCTATTGGAACCAGCATCGACCCAAGATTCTCACAGAAATCAGTCAAGTTTGGTGAAGGAAAAATCATGGTTTGGGGTTACATTCAGTATGGGGGCGTGCGAGAGATCTGCAACAACAACAGCCTGAGGTATCAAGACATTACAAACCACAGGAGAGGGCAAATTCTTCAGCAGGATAGCGCTCCTTCTCATACTTCAGCCTCCACATCAAAGTTCCAGAAAGCAAAGAAGGTCAAGGTGCCCCAGGATTGGCCAGCCCAGTCACCAGACATGAACATTATTGAGCATGTCTGGGGTAAGATGAAGGAGGAGGCATTGAAGATGAATCCAAAGAATCTTGATGAACTCTGGGAGTCCTGCAAGAACGCTTTCTTTGCCATTCCAGATGACTATATTAATAAGTGATTTGAGTCATTGCAGAGATGTATGGATGCAGTCCTCCAAGCTCATGGGAGTCAGACACAATATTAACTCTTTCTCCACTGCACCATGACTTTATATTCTATACTGTACATTATTTCTGTTAAGTGACAAGACTTTTGTCTAAGCAAAGTCAGACCTTACTCTCCTAATGAAATCATTAAAAATCAAGGCATGATCATATTTTATTTTGGTAAAATAAGCGTAATCTAGAGGCCTTTGCCTTTCATATAAGCCACTTCTCATACCAAATGATCAACTAGAAGTCAAGTTATTATTTGTTATTCCTAAAACATGGATAGGCGACAAGACTTTTGTCTTTCATAATTTTAGGTGTAAGAGTTAAAGACAAGATTATTTGCTATCATTTGTATTATTTCCTATTTAACAGAGATTTTTTTTCCATACATTTATATTTTTAAACATAATAGTTTTTAGGAATTTAATGATATGAGTGATGGATATTATCTTATTGCTCAATGTAAATTTCTAATATGTTTTTGCACTAAAATCATTCAATAAAAGTGTATTTGAAAAAAAAAAACGTAGTAGTTTTAATAACTAATTAATCATTAATTCATCAACTAATATATATTTTTAAATATATTTATACACAAATATTGTACATATTTTTATTATCAAGATTTACAATAAAAATAATACATTATACATTTTTTTTTTTTTTTTTGTCTGTAGTAATTAATTAAATGTATGCATGTGTTCTGACAGTCTATCAAAAGATCACATTAAATTGCTTGTCACAAAATTAATTAATCAGTTTCGAGTTTTGTGTATAAATATAATTTTTGCTTGTGTTTCCCGCATGACTCACTTCTTTACTGCTTTAAGGCAACACATTTAAAGCCTTTGAACGTATTACAGATGCTTTATCTTTGTGTGTGTGTGCGTGTGTGTGTGTGTGTGCGTGTGTGTGCGCGCGTGCGTGTGTGTGTGCGTGTGTGTGTCTGTGTTTCAGTCTGACTGCTAATCTCCTTCATGATGAGGGAGTGACGGCCATCGCTGAAGCCATGAGAGTCAACAGATCCATCAGCTCTTTGCAGTGAGAAAACACTCACACACACACAGATTTGTTTTTGTGAATTGTGGGGACATTTTACAGGTATCCATTTATTATTTCCTTTATTTCAGACGCTTGGTTCATATCCAAAAACATAACAAATCACAAACTACAAAAAAACAACAACATATAATCCCATACAATCATAAATATATTAACAACATGTAAAAAAAAAAAACATACAAACATTTATTCCAATGCTTTCAATACCAGGAGTTAATATCACTTAAAATCACTTAGTGTGGGATCACTTAAAACCTTCATTATTGTATTTCTTGAGATATCTCGACACTTAAAATTATACATAAATGTCTTTAACACAGCATGAAAAGTGGGAATATTATTGTATACACACCACAGCCACCTTGGGAGCCTAAGCAAAATTCACATTCATTTTTATTCAATTCCCAATGTTTTTCTACTGTATAAACTGTGTATTCAATGGCCCTACACCTAACACACTGTAAAAACTCATTCGGCATTATTTATATGACTTAGAAATATGGGACATCAACAATTTCCTCACAATCACCTTCTGCTCGTAATACCTGTGTCATTCCCATGATATTATACATATTTGTGTAGTGATGTCACAAATACACACACACACACACACACACACACACGCACACACACACACACACACACATGCACAATTAAATGAATATACAAATGACACTGAACTGAACTAAACTGAACTAAACTGAAGCAGTTTCAGTGTTAAGCAACTTCTATGTTAAGCTGCTTTGACACAATCTATACTGTAAACGCGCTATATAAATAAAGATGAATTGAAAATGAAAGCGCTGAACTGATGAGAGCCTTAAAGATTAACTTTGTCAACTGTAGACAGGAAATAATTAAATATAGGCCAGGATATGAAATCATTGTGTGATCTGGATGCGAGGTCATATTCACATTTAGATATTTGTTTCCTCATGTAGATGATGATGATGACAGATGATGGTGTGTGTGTGTGTGTGTGTGTGTGTGTGTGTGTGTGCGTGTGCGTGTGCGTGCGCGTGCGTGTGCGTGTTTAGTCTGCAGTGGAATTTCATGAAGGCTGGAGCTGCTAAAGCTTTAGCGGAGTCTCTCTCAAGCAACACCTGCATTCAGCTGCTGGAGTAAGAGCATCTACAGCATTCATTCTGTCGTCATTTTTGCTTTTATGTCTAAAATTCTGTGTAAAATACACTCTTTGTGCTAGATTGGGTTCTTTAGCAGGTTTCCAAGACAATAGTACATTCTTTTAATGTGCAGGATAACTATCCTTGCTATTACCATTAGCATGTTTAATCACACAGTTAGCATATTTCTAGCATAACATTCTAAGATGCTGGTGGCATGTTTCAGCTGGTTGTTTAGTTTTAGCTTCTAACATTTCCTCACATAGGTAGTATGTTTCCAGAATGACTTAGCACAATGCTAACATATATTATCAGGTTGCTAGAATGTAACCTCATTAACATGCTTATTAACAATGCTATTATTAGCATGATAACACACTGCCTGCATAGAGCAAGTTAACATTTTAGTATGTTTGTAGCAAACAGTTAATGTAATATTGATACAATTTTGTTTCAAACAATGTTTAACACACCGCCAGCAGCTTATTGCTAATATGTTTCTAGCATGGTTTAACAAATGTTGTAGCAGGTTGCTAGCATGTTTTAGGCATGATTTCGGACAATAGTAAATTGTTTTAACAAACACCCTTGCTATTAGCCTACTGTTAGCATGTTTTACCACACAGTTAGCATGTATCTAGTATAACATTCTAACACTAGCTGGTTGTTTTGTTTTAGCACACTTCTAACATTTCATCACATAGGTAACATGTTTCTAGAATGATATTTAGCTCAATGCTAGCATATTCTATCAGGCGTAGCATTTTAGCATGTTTAGGACACGGTTTATGTAATATTAGATGTTGCAAGATTCTAACAAGATTTAACATACTACTAGCATGTTTAGCTTATTGCTAGTATGTTTCCAGCATTGTTTAACACAATACTAGAATGTTGTAGCAGGTTGCTTGCATGTTTTTATCAAGATTTAACTCTGTTAACATGTTTTAACATATCGTTAGCAAGATTTTGCACATTGAAACCATGTTTTAACATGATGTTAACATATTACTATTGTGTTTCTATCAAGATATATCCCGTAACATGTTTTAACACATCATCAGCAATATTTTGCACATTGCTAGCATGTTTTAGCTTATTGCTAGTATATTTCTAGCATGGTTTAACACAATACTAGAATGTTGTAGCAGGTTGCTAGCATGATTTAGGACAATGGTAAATTGTTTTAACAAACATCCTTGCTATTAGCCTACCGTTAGCATGTTTTATCACACAGTTAGCATGTTTCTAGTATAACATCCTAACAGACTGGTGGTTCTAACAATAGCTGTTGTTGTTTTTTTTAGCACACTTCAATTGTTTCATCACATATTAGGTAGCATGTTTCTTTATCAGGCACAGTATACTGCAATTTAACATTTTAGCATGTTTGTAGTGCATGATTAATGTAATATTACATGTGAGTTTCTAACAAGATTTAACACACCGATAGCATGTTTTAGCTTATTGCTAGTATGTTTGTAGCATGGTTTAACACAATACTAGAATGTTGTAGCAGGTTGCTTGCATGTTTCTATTAAGATTCAACACGTTTTAACACATCGTTAGCAAGATGCACATTGACACCATGTTTTAACACGATGTTAACATATTAGTATTATGTTTCTATTAAGATTTAACCCGTAGTATGCTTTAACACATCGTAAGATTTTGCACATTACCAGCATGTTTTGAAATGATGTTAACATGTTACTAGCATGATTAGGTTGTATGCTTTAGCAGATAAGCTTGGAGCATGTTTTAGCACAATTCTTGCATGTTTTCACAGGTTGCTAACATGTTCATAGCATGTTGAAGCACATTGCTAGTATATTTTAGCATGTTGATAGATTGTTTCTTGTAAGACTAAACCTTGTTAACAAGTACTTCTGGCATGTTTTAAAATCTTTAAAAAACATTTTTTAACATGCTAAATCATGCTAACAAGCTTCATCAGCATTTTCTCTAATATTCTAATGCTCAGTTTGACTTTCATCATTACTGCCTTGATCACGTCTACAACAAAATTCATTAAATTGCTGGCATGTGATTGGCTAATTAGATATTTGTGTGTGTTTTTCTATGTCAGTCTTCAGGAAAACGCTCTGGGTGATAATGGTATCATCGCTCTGGCTGCTGCCCTCATGTCAAACTCTTCTCTCACTGTGCTTTAGTGAGTCTCACTTCAGTTTTGCTCATTGTTTTGTGATTATTTGCTAAAGCTGGTTGTATCTGACCATCTGTGTGTGTGTTTTATAGTCTTCAGGGTGTTTCAGCGGGTAAATCAGGAGCAGTTGCATTAGCTGATGCTATGGTGGTCAACAAAACCCTTCATACACTGGAGTAAGTTTACATTTGTTAAATAGATATCTACACACAGTATAGTATTCGGGCGTCACGGTGGCGCAGTGGGTAGCACGTTCGCCTAACAGCAAGAAGGTCGCTGGTTCGAGCCTCGGCTAGGTCAGTTGGCGTTTCTGTGTGGAGTTTGCATGTTCTCCCCGTGTTCGCGTGGGTTTCCTCCGGGTGCTCCGGTTTCCCCCACAAGTCCAAAGACATGCAGTATAGGTGAATTGGGTAGGCTAAATTGTCCGTAGTGTATGTGTGTGAATGAGTGTGTATGGATGTTTCCAAGTGATGGGTTGCAGCTGGAAGGGCATCCGCTGCGTGAAACATATGCTGGATAAGTTGGCGGTTTATTCCGCTGTGGCGACCCCAGATTAATAAAGGGACTAAGCCGAAAAGAAAATTAATGAATGAATGAGTATAGTATTCATAGTGACATTCATAAATTTGGGTCTATGCTCACAAATGCTGATCAAAAAAGTAAAACAGTACCATTAAAACAGTATTATTACAGTAAAACATGAATGTCATTCAATTCAGTAAACATGAATGTCCGGCAGCTGCAGCTCTCACATGGTCACCCACTGAAGCTAAACAGGGCTGTGCCCGGTTAGTGCCTGGATGGGAGACCACATGGGAAAGCTAAGTGAGACCAGCAGGGGGCGCTCAACTTGCGGTCTGTGTGGGTCCTAACACCCCAGTATATTGATGGGGACTATATACTGCTGAGATGTTAAACCGAGGTCCTGACTCTCTGTGGCCTCCTAACCATCCCCATATCATAACTGGCTTCATCACTCTATCCTCTCCACCAATCAGCTGTTGTGTGGTGTGCAGTCTGGCGCAATATGGCTGTCGTCACGTCATCCAGGTGGATGCTGCACACTGGTGGTGGATGAGGAGATCCCCCCCCCCCCCCCCCCCCAAAAAAGTGTAAAGTGCTTTGAGTGTCCAGAAAAGCGCTATATAAATGTAAGGAATTATTAATGCAATGTTATAGTTTAAAATGACGTTTTTCTTTTTCATTTATAACCGTCTCTATTTTAATTTATAAAAAAAAAAAATCTATTTTGTTGCTGTGTTGGATTTTCAGCATCATTACTCGGTTTTCAGTGTCACATGATCCTTCAGAAATCATTCAGAAATCAAAAATCATTACTGATTATCAGTGTTGAAAATAATTGCTTAATATTATACAACCCCAAATCAGAAAAAGTTGGGACAGTATGGAAAACGCGAATAAAAAAGAAAGTAATGATTTCTAAATTTACTTTGACTTGTATTTCATTGCAGACAACAAAACAAACATTATTTGATGTGTTCTTCATGATTTTTATTAGGGCTGCACGATATTGGGGAAAAAACTGACATTGCGATATTTAGTTTTTCTGCAATATATATTGCGATATGAATATGATTTCACATTCATGATGACTAGAGTAACTCTATTTGGAAAGAATTCATCATTTTACATTGACTGGGATGATTTTGTACGGGAGTGCATCTGCATAAAAAAATCTAAAAATATACAAAATAAAGTTAAGCACTGATAAAAACAATAGAATAAAGATTACAAAAATGAAATAAACAGCGCTTCATGGCTTTCTGTGAAGTCTAACAGCATTGAGGCTCAGAAACGCAATAATAGTATATATTATTTTTTATAAATAAACATTAAATCTTTGTTAAAGTGGCAAACTTTAGCATTTTTTGTGCCCAAATGGTTTAAATTAGTTTGAAATCTTACTGTCACAAGCCTTAAAAACACATAAAAATTAAAATCTTTCCAACGTTTAGAACCTATAAGGTCATGTTATATTAATTCCAACATGACATTGCAGATCCTGCGATGTGACTATTGCAGATTTGCACATTGCAATATCAATGTAGAAACGATATATTGTGCAGCCCTAATTTTTATTGTTTATTTTCTTTCCAAAATAAACTCGAATTCGAATTTTGGTTCTTGCAACACTCTTCAAAAAAGTTGAGTGATGTTGCCATTCCTTTTCACAATACTTGAAAGATGTTTAGGGACTGAAGGCACCAAGTGATAAAGTGATTCAGGTGTAATTTTGTCCTATTCTTCCTGCAAACAAGTCTTAAAGTGGGCAACAGCATGGGGTCTTCGTTGTCACATTTTGTGCCTCAAAATGCACCACACATTCTTTATCGGAGACAGGTCGGGACTGCAGGCAGGCCAGTCAAGTACCTGTATCAATGCTTGTTTTTTTTATTTAGTTTGCGTGGAAACTCCATTGGGATGGAGGGAGCGAAGGCATTTTCCAGCGCTCTGAAGAACAACAGGAGTTTGAGAAGGCTGAAGTACGTCTACAGACAGACACAGTAATATTTTAGTGGAAATCAATGCATTTTTAAGGATTATTTATTGAATAGAAAGTCCAAAAGAAGTGTTTATTTGGAATATCAAAGTTTTTTAATTATAAATGTCTTTACTGTCACTTTTGATGAAGGTAATGCATACTTGCCTAATAAAGTATTACATTTTTCTTTAATCTTACTGACCCAAAATTTAGAAATAGTAATGTTAAAAAAATGTCATGCAAATAAATGTTGGCATGACTTTATATTGGTAAAAGTAGCTTGTATTTATATAGCTCAAATAAAACATAAATGGTAAAATTGTGACATACATAAATAGTGAAATTGTGTTTGTTTGCAGTCTGCAGGAGAATAGTCTGGGGATGGATGGAGCGATCTTCATTGCAACTGCGCTGAGAGGAAACCATCAGCTCACCTACATAAAGTGAGTCTCTGTGTGTGTGTGTGTGTGTGTGTGTGGGTCGATGTGTGAACCGCGACTGTGTGTGAGAGGTTCAGTCTCGAATGCATGGCACATGTGGTGAATAATATGCACTGGGTGTTACGAATGAGATTGTAAGGTGAATGGGACATGAGTGTGATTGTGTAATATTTATCTGTGTATATGTGTGTTATATATATATATATATATAAAAAAGAACTAACAATAAAAAGTGTAGTTTTTGTTGTTGTTTTTCATTACAAATATGTAGATTTTCAACTATTGCAACTGAAAAAGGAAAGTATTAAGCTAAGCTATAATCTTTTCTTTAATAAATAAAAAAAGTAAGTTAGTCAAACTGTGAGAGCGATAAGAAAAGCTAGATAGTAAAATGAATAGACAAACCTCTTGTTGTCCTGAGGACGTCTAGCCTAAATGCATAAAGAAATGAAAATAGTTTAATTTATTAAATATAAATCATTTAGACTGGTAGATGGCTTTTACATGCTTATATGTGCCTAGATTGATTTATCAGACTAATAGCATGACAGTTACAGATAGCTTTTTTAGAATGTTTCTTTCATGATTTAAATCAATGCTAACATTTTTAACACATTGTTGTCATGTTTCTAGCACGATGTAACACAATATTAGCATGTTTACCTCATAGTTTAGCACATTTTAGCAGGTTGCTATCCTGTTTGTAGCATGTTTTAACACTGCTAGAATGCTAAGCATGTTTCTACTGTGATGTAATACATCACATAGGTAGCATGTTTATAGCATAGTTTAACACACCGCTAGCATGCTGTATCACACAGTGCTACGCTCCTAACATTGTATTACACCGCTAACATGTTTTAGCACATTTGATAGTGTTTTCTAGCATGATTTAACATATTGTCAGCATGTTTTATCATGCTTCATTTATGTTTTAAAGCAACGCTAACAATTTTATCATGTTTCTAGCATGACATAACGTAAACATTAGCATGTTTATCTCATAGTTTAACACATTTTAGCAGGTTGCTATCCTGTTTGTAGCATGTTTTAACACACTGCTAGAATGCTAAGCATGTTTCTACTGTGAGTATACTGTTTGCGTGTATCAGATCACACAGGTAGCATGTTTACTGCTAGCATGCTATATCACAGAGTTAGCATGCTCCTAACATTGTATTACACCATTAACATATTTTAGCACATTTGAAAACATTTTCTAGCATAATATAACACATTGCTAGCATGTTTTATCATGTTTCTAATATGATTTAAAACAATGCTAACAATTTTAGCACTTGTTGTAAAACAATATTAGCATATTTATCACATAGGTAGCCAGTTTCTGATTTAATAGACTGGTTGCAAGTTTTAGTATGGCCATATCCTGTTTCTAGCATGTTTTAACACACTGCCAGAATGATTTACCATATTAGCACATTTATACCACAAATATACTGTTTGAATATAATACATCAAATAGGTATTATGTTTCCAGCATGGTTAATCACACTGCTAGTACGCTATATCACATAGTTTGGACATTCCTAACATTGCAATAGTGCTAACATGTTTCAGCACATTTGATAGCATGTTTGCTAACATGTTTTATCATGTTGCTTGCATGGTTTTGCACATTGTTTGAATTATTATTGTTATGTATTTCTATGTTACCACTACTGACACTTAAATGAATCAGTGGTGCTCAGCTAATACAATCTTAGCATTATGTGTGATTTTTCTGTTTCTGCTTCAGTCTTCAGGGTAACGGCATCGGTGAATCGGGAGCAAAAGTCGTGTCGGACGCCATAAAAGCCGGAGCTCCAGACTGTGTGGTGGACATTTAACATGCACACAAACTCTCCACAACACACATTAAGAAACATGTTTATTCACAGCCTTATTCGTGTATATATTTGTGACATATCATTATGTTTATGTATTAAAATAAGTGTTAAATGTAATATATTTCATATAACGTAAGACTGACAGCCTTAATAAAACATTTTTTGTCAAACAACAAAACCGTGTCAAACTTTCACACAAATGAATACAAAGATTTAACAGGAATACAAATGAGATGTAGATGTATATTTACAGATATTTACCTTCAATGCAGCAATTTACATAAGAATCATGAATATTTTAATGAGCATATTTTAAGTCGTAATGTATTGAATTTTTGACGATGTTAAAAATCATTATCGCTTTCCTCAAGGATTTGTGGGTGCAGTGATTGGTTTGTGCGTCCGGGTTTGGCAGATGATCCCTCCAGACTGTCATTATCTTCATCCAGATCTTCATTTTCCTCTTCATCTTCCTCACCGTCTTCATCATCATCATCGTCGTCTACGTCAATCTCACTGTCCTCTGACTGCAGAACAAAGCACATTATAGAGAGTTATACAACAGAAAACACACACAGGTCAGTGGACAGTCAATGGATCCACAATTATTATCATTTATTTAAAAAAATCATCAGACATTCACACTCATGTATGCCACTGTTATTATTATTAACTAATGTTAGAACTAAAATGAAATCAAGTGAAACAAATAACAAAAAAACATGCTTAAATCAAAATTAGAAACATTGTTTTTGACAAATTATTGAAATTTAATAAGTTTCAGATTACTAAAGCTTAAACTCTGCATGAACCAGAAGTTGCTGAGACCTTTATTTCAGTATGATGACGTCTTACTAACTGAAACTGAATATTAAGTAGGGGGCGGGGTTTTATTTATTTATTGCCGGTTATGTATGTATTTCCAACGCTACCTCATGACTATTCGTAACTTTTTGATTTAGTTTCTAATTTGTATGATCTTATTCATACAATTTAGTATGATTTGCTCATGCCCCTATGATGGTTGGGTTTAGGGGTGGGGTTTAATTTTAAAAATCGTATATTTTCGCACGTCTGAACTCGGACAAAATGTACTTTTTTTTTTTTTTTTTTTTACTTCACTCAATTTATCAAACTGACATCATCAGAGAAGGACTGCTAGAAGTAAATGATCAGATTTTGATTTAAGATTACCAGTGAATTAACTTGTTAATTGTTAACTGTAAATATCGTTATGCACTAGCAAAGTAAACATAGTCAATTTTGATATTGTTAATTAAAACGAACTATAAAAAAAAAACAGACAAAAGAATTTCATTCATTCATTTTCTTTTCGGCTTAGTCCCTTTATTAATCTGGGGTCACCACAGCGGAATGAACCGACAACTTATCCAGCATATGTTTTACGCAGCGGATTCACCTATAGCGCATGTCTTTGGACTGTGGGGGAAACTGGAGCACCCTGAGGAAACCCACGCCAACACGGGGAGAACATGCAAACTCCACACAGAAATGCCAACTGACTCAAACCAGCGACATTCTTGCTGTGAGGCGACAGCGCTACCCACTGCGCCACCGCACTGCCGCATGTAAAATTATTAAAGCTAAAACAGTTGTTAATACTCAAATATAAAATACTGGAATTAGAAGTATTCTTTGGCAAATAAAAAATAAGAAATAAAATAAACTTAAGAACTAAAATCATAATAAAAAATATATATATTTATATATTAGGGTGTCACGATACTGGAATTCGGTACCAATCGATACTGAGATTTAAAAAATTTCCCGCTAACATTTGAGCGCTGTTGAGCACGTTCTTAAACAGCG
>CAIGQV010000641.1:1944019-1963604 GCA_903798115.1 Danio jaintianensis | reverse complement strand
AAATGGACGTTTTTAAAACTTCAGTATCGATTCGGTACCGAATTCCAGTATCGTGAAAACCCATATATATATAAATGTCACATAACAAATTTAATAAAAATAATTCAAAATAATAAAAATATGTTTTTGTATTGTATAAAATAATACTAAAATAACAACTAAAATTACTGAAGAATTTTTTTTTTGATATAGACATAAAATACAACATTTATAAAAAAACTATAATGGAAATATATATAAAAATATCCAATTCAAAATAATAAAAATACTTTAATTGCATTAAAATAATACTAAAACGACAACTAAAATTACTGAAAAAGTGTACAAAATGTACAAAATATACTAAATGTATAAAAACTATAATGGAAATATCTAAATAAAAATATATCTAATTCAAAATAATAAAAATACTATAATTGTATAAAAGTAATACTAAAATAACACTGACGCATACACACCACCTTTTTTTTCTTTTGTTTCCGGTCACTGCTGGATAGGCCAGCTCGTTCCGTTACTTTGGGCTTGAAGAACGAGTGGGAAGAAAGAGAAAGAAAGATGGAGTGAAAAATGAAGTGACTGAAATTAGAGTTGGAGAAATATTCAATACAGTGAGAAAAGAAAAGCACAATCAAAGAAGATAACTAGTGATCGATCATGGAGGAAAAACAGAAATGTGAAGAAAGACAGACAGATTGAAGGAATAATCTCTTAAGAATATACAAGACGAAAGTAAGAAAACCCTCAAAATTCAGATTTAGGGTATATTAGAGTATATTAGGTCATTGAATCGTCTCTTTTACAAGTACACAAGTCTGCAGTTCACTAAATGGCCACCGGTGTCGCTACTAACAAGCGTTTCTGAATTTGCCGTATTTCCACATAGTTTCACCTCTTCGCTGTCTCCTCTCATACTGCCGATGAACCGAGCGCCACCTCGACCTGCAGCAGAAACAAACACACATCACAAACCCAAATCATATATCGCTAATGTCATATGTGTGTGAGAGTAGCTGCAGATCATGTTGTGGTCACCTATTTGTGCGTGTCGAGGGTGGTGTGGTCTGGCCTGCTGTCCGTCATCTATGTCGCTGTCAGAGCCTTCATCCTCTGGTATGTCCACGTCCGAGTCTTCATCTCTGGCTACTGAAAAAATTCACTAGTGACCAAAGGTGTGCAAATTTGACGGAAAAAAACATTCTTTTTTCGATAATGGTAATTAAACAATATTTTGGTGAGTGGGTTTTGGTGCTGGTACTTGACTGGTTTCACGATAGATAAATATGACATCAAAACATCATTAGATGACGATACGTATCATGCTGTATCAGAAATCGCCTACTATACCTTTAAATAATGCACTATTGAAGGGAGCAACCACTTGTAGTGACCGTTAGCATCTCGCTCAAAAAAAATAATAAAATAAAAATTAAAAAAACTATTTTTCTATTTAAAGCACGCCTGACTCTTCATCTCTGGCTACTAAAGAAATTCACTTGTGAGCAGGGGTGTGCAAATTTGATGAAACCCCCCCACCCCACCCCCCCATCTAACTATTTTTGGGGGGATTTTCTTTTTTTTTCGATAATGGTAATTAAACAATAATTTGGTGAGTGGGTTTTGGTGCTGATACTTTGACTAGTTTCAGTCTGTCATGTATAAACAGATATAATATCAAAACCATCAGTAGTAGGCTGTATCAGAAATCGTCTTCTATACCTTTAAATAGTGCAGTATTTGAGGAAGCAACCATTTGTAGTGATGTCTGAAACTTTAGTGGATACTCTGAAGTGCACTCAATCAATTTCACAATGCAGTTAAACAGACGAGTTTTACCATTTTTTTTTTATATCCATTCAGCTGATCTCCATGTCGCACTTTTAGAGTAGCTTAGCATAGATCATTTAATTGGATTAGACCGTTAGCATCTCGCTCAAAAAAATTAAAAAAGGGTTTAGGTAATTATCCTATTTAAAGCTTGACTTGTAGTTACATTGTCTACTAAGACCAACGAAAAATTAAAAGTTGCTATTTTCTAAGCTGATATGGCTAGGAACTCTGCCATACCATGGCTGCAGCGGGCGCAATGATATTATGCAGCGCTGTTACCAAGTTACTAGCTGGGGTCTATTTTCAGGTGCTACATATCATTGCTTCAGCCCTTTCCGTCTGTCTTAGAGTCAAGCTTTAAATAGGAAAATTAGCTAAACAAATTTTTTTGGAGCGAGATGCTAATGGTCTAATCCAATTCAATGATTTATGCTAAGCTAAGCTAAAAGTGCTCCCACCAGACCCAGAGATCAGCTGAATGGATTCAGAAATGGTAAAACTCAACTGTTTAACTCTAGGGGAGCTGTAAAATGAGCCTATTTACAAAAAAAAAAAAATAATTCATTAATATTAACTTGTTTGCTGAACTTTAGTATTAAAGCAACACATCACTCTTGCTCATGTAATAATACTGAACTATTTTAAATATAAAAACACAAACCAAACAAGAACATTTTGTGCTTTTATAATTTTTATTTATAGGCTCATGCTAACAGGCTTCCTCAATGCTTTTGGGATCTCAAGAAGTTAATTTATTTGTTTTATTGTTTTTGTGAATCACATACTCCATAATGTCAGCCTGCTCATTGTTCAAACAACAATTAGCGTATTATCATAGACGATAAATATCACACACGATAGCTCAAATGTGTGTTAGACTCACCTCCGTTCCTCATGAGTCTCTTCTCCTCCTCTTTTAATTTGTTTTGCCTTATTTTCATTGCCATTTCTGCTTCCTGGAGGAAAAGGCAAAAGGATTCATCAGGGATGCATCAGGATATACTTTCTAAAGGTAATCACTGAGGTGAATTGATTACAGGATACACTAAAATTCTCTTGTGTTTTAGTGTTTTGAATGAAATGTTGAGTCGCAGGCCTCAGTGGAGCACCAGAGAGGAGTTGAGCTGTGTTTGTACCTCGAATCGCTCCTGCTCAACTCTGTGATAGTCATCCAGCTGCTGCTCCAGGAAGCTCAGGTTACGATATTTCTCCACATACGTCTGGTACTGTTTCTCCAAGTCCTCCTCAATCTTCTCATATTCATCCATAAATGCTGGGCTACATGATAAAACACAGATAAATTACAGAGAGTTGAAACAGTCTGTCTGAGTTATAGTAATAATAACAATAACTTAACCTAAATTAAAACATAAAAAAATCATAACTTGAAATCAAATAGGAACTGAAATAAATTTAATTATAAAAAAAAAACACTTGCCAAGGCAGCATTTTTTGTTAAAAACTATAGACATATTATGAATAAAAAAACTAATAAATGCAGAAAACATACATACTAACTTATTTTATTTCATCTTGTAAGCAGGTTTAAAATAAAAAAGCAAACAAAATAGTAATAACTAAAGAAAAACTATACAGACATATTTTTAAAAATGAACTTAGTTATTTTAGCTACATGGCAAGGCATAATTGTTTTATTTTATGTATGAATAAATATATTTTGTGCATCTGTAGTTTGTTATTATCAATAACTGAATTATAAAAAAAAATCATTTCATTTCTTGAATATATTTAATTTCATTACTTGTAAGTTAGGTTTAAAATAAAAAATGAATTTAAATAAAAAATGTAAAAAATAAAATATAAGATAAAAAAGCAAACAAAAAATAACTACAGAAAAACTATACACATTTAAAAACTGAACTAAATTTATTTTAGCTTCTTGCAATGGCATCATTTTTTTATTTTATGTAGGAATAAATATATTTTGTGCATCTGTAGTCTGTAATTATCAATAAATGAATTATAAAAACATAAAACATGTCATTACTTGAATACAGTTCATTTTATTACTTGTAACTAGGTTTAAAATTAAAAAAATACATTAAAATTAAATGTAAAAATATTGATATAATATATAATAAAAAGCAAATAAAAAATAATAACTGAAGAAAAATTAGATAATAATAACTAAAAAAGGCATATTAAAAAACGTAGATACATTGCAAGGTATAATTGTTTATTTTATGTACGAATAAATATATTCTGAGCATCTGTAGTCCGTTATTATCAATAACTAAACCTAAAAATAAAAACATAAAACATTAAATTACTTGAAATCATTAGAATATGAACTAAAACAAATGTAAATATAAATATGAATAATATAAATTTTAGTTTTAACTCCCCAAGGCAGCATTATTACATTTAGTTTCCATCTTTTTACCAAGACTATATATATTTAAGTACTGAAACAAATAAACAGAAACAAATTATTAAGGCGTAATTTTTTATGCATGAATATATTTAATACATCTGTTTTCAGGGTTAATATCATTAACTAAAACAAAAAATAAAAACAAACTATTTTCTTTACTTGCAATTCAAACAAACTTAATCTCAGACAGCTCACCGCACGCTCTGTAGGGTTTGCAAACGTTTCTGGTTTCTCTCAAGGTCTTGTTTCTTCTTCTCGATTTTGGCCTCCAGACTGGCCTCATCCGATGACACGTTGTTAAGCAGATCTTTTGTCATTTGTATGCTCTCCTAAACCCAAACACACACACACACAAAAACATCACGATCCTCCACAGGCGTTCTTCATCTCCTCGTACTCTTTAGCTTGGTAAATAATTCAAGCAAGCTGCTCACTGAATGTGCTAAAATCATACTTTTCAATAACTGACCTGAATCACAAAGTGACGTTGAGTTCTTGTGGCCCTCTATAGACTTTCATAACAAATCTTTTAGCTATTATTACTTAGTACTTAGGCAGTTCTTTTATTTTTGTACATTTAGACTTTCTTAGGGACAAGAAGACATTTTTTTCTCAAGGCAGGAGAAAATGATTTGAAACAAAACAAGAATTAAAATAAGTTAAAACATAAAAATCTTTTTATTTTTAGCAACTAGCATGTTAATTTAAAGACCAGCATTTCCACAGTCTTGGAAAACATGAAAATACGACAATATTTTAAAAAGGTTGGTTCAGCAAAAAAAATAAATCTTGATCAATAAAATCCCAATCATTATTAAGTAAAAGGAAAGAACTTAAAAAGTCATTAAAAACAAATCAGATTAAAAAAGTAAATGAACTATAAAAGTTATAACCCTAAACATAAATGAATATTATAAATAAAGCACTATACTAAAGCAATGATATGAGGAGAACTGGATCTTATGATCTGTTTAGGGATGCATGATATATCGGCGATCATATTGATATCGGCCGATAAATGCTACTTTTAATTATAACGTTATCTGTCCGATAACAAATTTAGGCTGATATCTTTAAGCTGATAAATTATGCTTGCTGTTATTTTACTGATATTTTGATTTTGGTTAATGCTCAATGACTTGGTTGCTTTATTCATGCATTTTTTTTAGGTCAGGCAGTAGATTTTACTTATATTAAAATATTGACCATAGAAAAGCATAAGTGATTAATAAAGTTCAGAGATCAGTCCAAACTTTTCTGAAGTTAAGATTTTAAAATAAGTGAAGTTGTTTACTGTATTGCCTTTTGTTATTGCAATCATGCAGAAAAATGTATATTTATAGGCTAATATATCGGCTATTATCAATTATCGGTATCTGTTGATAATTCCATATCGGCGCGTCTGTTTATCATATTTGTATTTTTTGCAACAATCATTTTAATTTAAAGACAAGCATTTCCACAGTGGAAAACATAAAAATATGACTATATTTTCAAAAGGTTGATTAATAAAATCCTAACAATTTTCAAGTAAAAAGAAAAAATCACAACAGATTAAAAAAAACGAATGAACTTGTTTAAAAATTTAAATCCTAAACATAAACAACAAGTATTATAAAGGACTATACTAAAGCAATGATGTTTAGGGATGCACAATATATCTGGGACCCTATCGATATCGGCCGATAAATTATACTTTTAATGGTATTGTTATCGGTCTGATAACAAAATTGCCTGCCACTTCTTTATTATTTCACTGATATTTTGATTTTGGTCAATGTTCACTGACTTGGTTGCTTTATTCTTGCATTTTTTAGGTCAAGGTGTAGATTTCATTCATTCATTTTCTTTTCGGCTTAGTCCCTTTATTAATCTGGGGTCGCCACAGCAGAATGAACCGCCAACTTATCCAGCATATGTTTTACGCAGCGGATGCCCTTCCAGCTGCAACCCATCACTGGGAACAGGGAGTAGATTTAATTTATATAAAAGAAAACTGACCATAGAAAAGAATAGTAATTATTAGTATAATAATACAGTTAGGAGATCAGATCAAAGTTGTCTGAAGATTTTAATATAAAATTAAGTTGTTCACTGTAAGTGTTTGCCTTTTGTTTTTACGATCATGCAGAAAAATTGGCTATTATCGGTTATTGGTATGTCTCAAAAATTCCATATACCGATATAGAAGTTTTGACAGATACCGATAATAGCCAATATATTAGCCAATAAATATACATTTTACACATATATACGGTTATTATCAGTTATTTGCATCCCTCAAAAATTTCAGATACTGATATGGAAGTTTTGACAGATACTGATAACCGGTAATAGCCGATATATTAGCCGATAAATATCTATTTTACACATATATACGGTTATTATCAGTTATTGGTCTCTCTAAAATTTCAGATACCGATAACCGATAATAGCCGATATATTAGCTGATAAATATAAATTTTTCTCCAATATTTGCAAAAACAAAAACATCTGTTTTACCGTAACGTCTTTGACCGCTGCTCTCATGGCTCTCTCTGTCTCGGTGATCTCTAGCGGCCGTGCAATCGCAGCCGTCCTGCTCTCTCTCAGGTCCTCTTCTTGCCCCAACAGGTCAAACAAAGCTGCTCCCTTTGCTGTAATCTCCGAGCCCAGCTGACGAGCCAGCTTTAAATCAGCAATCTGAGCACACACACCAACAAAACATACAAAATTACTATCAAAATGCTGTTACTTACTCATTTAGTTATGAAACTGCATGACTCTTCACCTTTGAGCCCAGATCAAACTTGAACTTGCTGTTTTCATCATTGTTCTGGTCGCCGCCTGCATTCTCCTTGGTTTTCATGGCATTATAGAGGATGCTGGTGATTTTCAGCATCTCTTTCACAGCGTAGCCGTCCGCCTGATAGAGACGCTTCAGATTCAGCTTCACGTGAGCTTTAGTGGCCTACAGAAACACAGAGAACATGCAATGAATTTGACATCTACTATATCATATACAGTATATTTCCTTATTTTGTTAGAAAAATGGCAAACAAATATAATGATGTATTCAATATATTATATTGAAAGTATTTATTTATTTTTTTCTCAATATTTAAATTTTTTTAAACCCTCAGATTACAGATTTTCTCAGCCAAATGTTGTCAGTTGTTCAATTTCAATATATTAATATAGTTTACCATAAATTGAGCCACAGCTTTGATGAAAAACACTCTGTCTGACTCCGTATCAACATCATTGGGAATTTCCATTTGAGGCTCATATCTAGGGGAAGATATATTTAAAAAAAAAAAATTATTTTAAACTCTAGTCAACCAAACATGATTGGACATATCAGATATTTAAAGGGACAGTTCACCCAGAAATGTTTATTTACTCACACATTTACTCATATAATGAAGGATGCTAGAAAAAAAGCAGACATTGCCTTTAATGGCTGTTGTTTTCAGCATTCTTCATGGTTCAGCAGAAGAGAGAAACTCAAACAAGCTTGAAACAAGTGGAGGATGACTAAATGATGACATAATTTTCATTTTTAAGTGAGCAGTCCCTTTAACACACACATCTCGCATAGTATCTCTCCTCCCGGCTCACTTATTTTTAAAACACGTCCTTTTCTATTACCTCTTGACAAGCCAGATGAGAATTTCAGCTACTAAAGGGAAGTTTGGAGATCTGAAGTTTTCCATGGAGATGAGACGAGGGTAACCAAGCGCTCTCATCATCTCTGTAAAATCTACATATGAATAAAAGATGAAAAGCTATTTTAAAGCATCAAAGCAATAACTGAAATTCAGCGTATTTTATTTCTTCTCTACATTAGAATGTGTCCTGATAGTGTTCATATTTGTGTTCAGCAGAAGAAAGAAATTGATAAAAGTTTAGAACCAATTCACTGTGTAGCAATGTTCATTTTTGTGTGAACTAACCCTTTAGAACACCCACAAAATATCAATATATTTTATTATACATACACAGTGCTCAGCAAAATTGAGTACACCCCATTTAAAAAAATGAATATTTGTATCCATTTCTCAGTGAATATAGGCAATGTATTTTGGTGCATTTAAACAGATTTATAAAACAGATATACTTATTAAAATAATATTGTAGTCACCAAACATATTTAGAAATTTTTAGATAATACAATTAAATTCAAGTTAAATATCGCAAAAAAAAAATTACAACCCACAAAATTTCAACAAAATTTTTTTTTTATATTTTAAAATTTTGTATTTAATATTTTTCTATACATATAAATTTGAGTGTACTAGTTTTTGGACCGTTATCTTGAGTTATTTTGTTAGATTAGCTCCAGATTTGGCTTCAGTACTGACTAATCTAATGTATATGTACAAATACAATACTATATAGCTTCCTATTAAAAATATGAATTTAAAAGATAGATTTGTGAGGGGTGTACTCGTATATGCTGAGCACTGCGTATGCTGATGACATATTAAAATATTTGCAGCCCAAAAATACTCATTAATTTTAAACATTTAAACATTTAACTTTATTTAAATTCACATTTGTAAGTTTAATTTGATGTGAACACCACAAATGACACCTTTCCAAGCACGCAGTAGGGTAATATTACATTTTTGCTGACATATATAATTACATAAACACAAACCACTAGATGCTTAAAGAGCACATAGTAAAACTAGTTTCTTTTGTAAATATTACACTCGTTGATGGGTTTGGGGTCACTTACTTCTCAGATCTCTAAAAGACATGATTGCTGTCTTTTAATCCAGGTAAACACACAACTCTCACCTATTAGACATAAGAATAAACACACATTTCATTAAAAAACGTAATGCAATCAAATTACACGTGCACAGATATTTAATATTGTAACTGAAAGCGAATGTTCACGCGTTTCCTTCAATAAAAGACAACAATATGCATTCGTATATGCAAAATTTCATCTTCAGGGGAAAGTATAGCTATAATATTGAGGTAAAGTTGGTTTTATATTCGCACATTCATTCGGTGTCAACTTGTGACATGCTCCATATAATGTTTACTGCTTGCTTTGCTTGATTGTTTATTGCTTACCATGGTACTTTAAATATTATTGAGGTAAGGTTTTGTATTCGCATATTCCTTCAGTGACAACTTCTGACTTGCTCCCTATATTGTTTACCATGGTACTGTGAATATTCGGTCTGAAATCACATATTAAGTATGACTTCAAAGCAACATTAGCACTACTTATTTGACGGTAAACAATGTTTACTTTGATAGTCATTGGCTGCTTATATAATTTCACTATTTGTAATTTGCAAAGAATACTTTTCTGAAAACGAAACTATTAATATTATTAAGGAGAAAGTCCGAATGTGTGAATATAAAACCAGTGACAACTTCTTCAGTGACAACTTCTGACATGCTCCCTATATTGTTTACCATGGTACTGTGAATATTCGGTCTGAAATCACATGTAAATATGACTTCAAAACAACATTAGCACTATTTATTTGACAGTAAACAATGTTGTACTTTGATAGTCATTGGCTGCTAATACGATTTCACTATTTGGATACTTTTCTGAAAACGAAACTATTAATATTATTAACGAGAAAGTCCGAATGTGTGAATATAAAACCAAATTTTCCTCACTAGCTATAATAGCAAGCCACAGCAGTTAAAGCTAGCATGATAAGTAGTTAGCTTAAGCATCGTATATCTATGGTTTATGCACCAGCTAAAGTTAGCTACTAAGTGCTGATAATTGACAAAATATATCCAAACCTTTACCGTTTTAGTTGTAAACCACGTAAAATAACAGTAATGAGTAGCATATAATGCGGATTTATTTTGCCCTGAAAAGGCGTCTGTTGCTGTGTTCGTCACTATGGCACCCAAGCAGCCCTACGGAAACCCAATAACAACAAATTTAGAAAACGCGTTTGGAGATCTAAAAAATAGTTTATCGCGAAATTACTTTACTTTTAATTTGCGACTGGTAACCAGAAATATCACAATATAGTTACTATATACCTTATAATCATTTATCCGATTAAATGTACAACAGTGAATAATTTGTAAGAAAACTCAGATCATAATATGTAAATATACAAAAAACATCTAATATGTGCAATACATTATTTATATAAAAACGCTAAATAAAATAAGCTAAAAAAAAAGTTATCTTTGCATTATTTTCTAATACTTCGCTGCCCGCTTCGCTGTGATATATGCTTATTTTGTACAGAATTAAAAATATCAGCTGTCAATTTCTTTTTATGTACACGAAACGTCACCATGATAATACAAATATGCTTATAAATGATATAAAATCAAATAAATTACAATTATCTTTTTTATTTACTTTTTCTCAATGGTGACGTACGTCTTGCGTCATGCCGTTCAAACACGTCGCGGCGGTCTCTGTAGCGCGAGCAGAGCGGCTTATCACAAACACAACGAGCTCACAGACCTGCAAAACTCACACAACAACGACAAAAACTGAACGTTATACTCTGTTTGACAATAAACTACAGCGTTGTGATGAATACAATCTCTCGGGACGTGAAGGAAACTGAAGTGAACTGATTTTGTGGTCGTTTGTGAGCTACAAACCGTTAGCTGTCAACAGGTGAATCAGATCTGTGAAGTAAACAATGTCTTCCAAAGGTAAGTTAACCTGTTCAGACTTCACTAATTAAGCGATGAGCATCTGAAATGGAAGTAGACTGATGTTATTTTTTCTTTTAAAGAAGGAAGAAACTGAATGAAAATAATATTCTTGATATACAGTACAGAATAGCACAATATCCAATGCAGTTACGTTATAATACCGAATGAAATATACAGTGCAGTACTGATTGAGGTAAAGTTGGTTTTATATTCACATATTCGACTTTTTCCTTAATAATATAATTTCAGAAAAGTATTCATTGCGTATTTTAAATAGTGCAATTATGTTAGGAGCCAATGACTGTCAAAGTACACCATTGTTTACAGTCAATTAAATAGTGTTCAGGGTTCATACGGTCATGGAAAACCTGGAAAAGTCATGGAATTTTGACATGGCATTTTCCAGGCCTGGAAAAGTTTTGGAAAAACAGAAAAGCCCACAAAGTTTTGGAAAAGTCATGGAAAACAGATATCTGTATACTTGAATATAGGTTAGTTGTCTTTACTATTTTTCTGTCCTTGGCCAATCACATACTCTCACATTGTTAGTGCGGTGTAAGCATCATCTAAATCAATTTTACATAGATATAAATATAAGCTGAAACTAAATAGATTGTTGCGTGTTTTACAATATGCTGTAATCAATTTGAACAGGCATTGTTTTTCTTTTACCATGTATATGTAGACATTGCACGAAACATTAGGTCATGAAAATTTACTTGAAAGTCTTGGAAAAGTCATGGAATTTTACTAGTAAAAATGTGTATGAACCCTGAGTGTTGTTTTGAAGTCATACTTGCATGCAATTTCAGTCTCAATATTCAAAGTACTGTGGTAAACAATATAAAGAGCTGTCACTGAACGAATATGCAAATATAAAACCAACTTTACCTCAATGCAGTACTTTACAGTACCATAATATAAGAAAGCCTGAAATATAGTAATCAAAATATTTTGTTTCTGTTGTTTACATTATTACAATTTATGCATAGTTGTTACTATAACTGTATTCTATAACTATTTTGTTGTGTCTATCTAGTTATTTCTTTGTTTCTTTCCATCTATCTCTCTTTCTGTTTTTTTTTTTTTTTACATATTTTTTAAACACTTTGCAGCATAGACTTGTAATGATTTTTAATACTGACTGATTGATTTAGTCTTTATCTTTAAAATTTATTGAGTTATTATTTTTTTTTACAATACATTTTCAACAGAAACATATTAGTAATCCTTTTAAATAAGTACAGTATAGCACAAAGCACACATTAAACCAAATAAATCCAGCTAGGGCTGGGCGATTTGGCTTAAAATCAAAATCTCGATTAATTGAACATTTCAACTGGATTACGATTAATGAATGATTAATTTATTTATTTAATATTTTGCCCTCATAGTTCACTGACAAGTTTTGTACAGTAAATATGTTCACATATTACAAGTGAGAGATTTCTGAATGAAGGGAGCATTACTTGATTTTAAAATCATGGAAGGAAACACACATCTACTACCTATGATTATTTATTGAACATCAACATTGAACAACTGAAATTAAAACATACATTGCCTAAAAAGAACAGTCACTTTTTTCTTATAAAAAAGTTAAAATAAATAACTTGCACTTTCGGAAACAAAATAAATTATTTTCAATGTTTTTCATATTAAATATAGAAAATAAGCAGTATCTTTTCTAAATAAAATAACTCTTGCATATCCTGTAAATAATATTTTAAACAGTGCATTTCTTGCATCTTCTGTAAACAAATGTTTTAATGTAAATAATAATTTTAATGTAATGGAAAATATGCCATTTCAAGGCATCTCTGACGCAGCTTCCAATCATCGTCAATGTAGTGCACAGAGCGGGCTCACGTGACTCCACACGCAGTAGGGAAAGTAATTGAAAAAATTGACCTGGAAAAATTAGATCGATTATAGGTTCTGAATCTCAAAAAAATTTTGTTTAATCGTCCAACCCTAAATCCAGCATTGATTGTTGTGTTAATCTTTATATCAGTTCTGTGGCAGCAGCCATATGTCAACATCTTCAAACACATGAAGATAGAAGAATGGAAAAAAGTCAGCAAAGAAGGAGACGTCTCCGTATACATGGTATACATAAAACAATATGATGTTTCTCCAGTGTAATCTGATTAATATTCAGTATTTGCTACATGCATGTATTAATCGTGATACTTTCTTTGGTAGGATAAGAACCTGAAGTGTTCAGTATTCCGGATCCGTGGCTCCATTCAGGCCAGTAACTACATCCTGCTTCCCAAAACCAGCAGCCAGACTTTGGGTCTCACGGGACGGTACCTGTACCTGCTGTTCAAGCCCAGCCCAAACAAACACTTTATTGTTCATCTGGACATTGCGGCTGAGGTGAACACTGTAGTTTTATATGCATATAAATAATTATGTGTATCTCTTCGTTTGGAAATAATGTTTTTTGTTGCTTTGTTCATCATTTAGGAACATAAATATTGGTAACACTTTATAATAATGCTCATGTTAATGTATTTAACATTAACTAACATGAACAAACAATGAATAATCAAACTATTACAGTATTTATATAATATTTATCTATGTTTATATTCATCTTTGTTAACGTTTGTTGATTAAACTTAAATTGTTCATTGTTACTCCTTGTTAACTTACAGTGCATTAATGTTAACAAGCACAACTTTGGATTTTAATAATGCATTAGTAAATGTTGAATAACTATGTTTAATAAATGCTGTACAATGTTGTTCATACTTTAAATACATCATCTAATGGAGTGTTATTTTAAAGTGATACCTAAATATTTTATATGTTCAGTATTACTTCATTTTAAGGTTTTAACTTTCATTTTAGGTCTTCATTTTAACTAAGGTACTCTGTTATGTGGTGTTGGTTATTTTTACAAATATAAGAAAATAGAATATATTTTTTATAAAAAAAATTTTGCCATTTTGATTTTAGGCATTTTAGTTCTTAAACTTATTTGACTATTAGTAATTATTAGTTACTTATTGGTTTATTTGATTTCTAAAGCAGCATATGTAATATTTGTGTGCTAATTTTATTTTATTTTATTTTAATGATCCAGAAAAGTCTTGTTTGTTCATATTTTGCTAAAGAACGAAAGAAAGACAGCTGTAATGAGGAAAAATGTTGGAAACCAAAAGATTAGTTTGTTAAAAAACTCAATTTAAAAGGATATTTTTGAGTTATAGACATGCAAACATTGGGGGAGGGGGGGGTCTTACATAATGCATTACTGCTTAATTAATATTACCTTAAATATACATCCATATAACATTTAATATTTTGGCTTTCATCAATGTTTATGTTTGTCTTTGTTCATAAAAAATCTTAAGACTTAAGATTTGAGACAGGGAGATTCCTGAAATATGGCTGAAGTGACCAAAAAAATAACCCATTATTTCTTTTATCACTCTTTGTTCATAATTCAGGAGGGTCAAGTGATCCGTGTGTCATTCTCTAACATGTTTAAAGAGTTCAAGTCCACAGCAACGTGGCTTCAGTTTCCTTTTCTGTGTGGAGCAGCACATGGTTCAGTGTATGAGAACACCTCCACTACTGCAAAACAAGGTAGTGATTCAGTGTCTAATTGTCACCTCACACTTATGTTGTTTCCACATGCTTTATTTGTGGTTGCTTATTGATGACGTGATGTTCATTTTAGGTTTAGTGGGCCCTGCACCGTGGAGCACAAGGTGGACGTGTTTGATGATGGATTTACGTTATTTGCTCTCGGTTTACCTGAACCGTACACAGAGTCACCTTAAGAGCATCAAACTCTGTGCTAATATGTCTGTTAAAAACATCATCACCAGCGACCTGCTCTTTGACCCTGGTACGTATTGATAGGAGCTTTTCCACTACATAGTACGGCATGATTTGGTTCAGCATGGCTCACTTTTGGGTTTTTGCCTAGTTCCTGGTACTTTTTTCAGTACAACCTCAGGTGAGGTTCCAATCAAGCTGTACAATTACCAAAACATGATGTATACACACACTGCTGATCACTGATTGGTCAGAGAGAATCATCACTACCACTGTCACTACAGTATCATTGGATTTGCAACACAATACACTATATTAAACCCTCAAGCATACCTTATACTGCATATATTTTTAAATTTTTTTAATGTTTTTAAATGTATATACCTCTAAAAGTATAAATAATAAATGCTTTTAATTTTAGTGTTCCTCATTTATTTCCTATGTGACATATTATCGAGTTGGATTTAAAGAGCACTTTGTTAAATTACGTCCTTATTTTGTGTTTGCTTAAGTGGCAAACTTATAAAAAGTCTTGAACCACCCCGATAAAAGAAACAATAAAAAAAATAACAATAATATTTTTTCAGATTGGATGTTTATGTAAAAATATGCTTATTTTTAATGTTAAAGGTAATATTTCTTTTACTTCAGCAAAATATCACTGCAGTCAGTTTAGACCAAGCAAAACTTAAAAATCTGGCAACTTTGGTGACATCTGGTGGCTCATGATGGCATAAAAATATCCAGCATTTCAATGCCACTATTTGATTGTGATGGGGCAGATGTGAGGGCTGTTTGTGTAAGTGTGTGTGTATGTGAGTATTTGACACATTGAGCATGAGTTAATTGATTTTTATTTGACAAATAAAGCATCAAAGCTTAAGATTTTAAGTTTATACCACTGCATGAAAACGACACCTGAAATGGCATCGTGCTCATTAGAAGACGTCAGTAAATTCCTCTCATTGGTAGATGAGGAAAGGATCCAGTGAGAGGTGGATGGGGCGACATAAATGAAAATGTTTTTCAGGAAGTTACGGCAGTAGAGGCGGCACAACTACTGTGATAATCCCACCGACTTCAAGCAGTAGTAAAAAATGCAGTGAAAGTGCAAACCTGAAGGGAACAGGAACTGAAGCCAAATTCATATTACTGTTGCAAGTTTGGGAAAAGTGTAATGTACCAGTATAAAAACAACACAAGTATATATATATATATATTTTTTTTTGCAGGTTTGTCGTTCTCTGAATTTAGGCAGTCTGGTGTGATGTTGCCAGATGGTTCTGCCCCGATGCCCAGAGAAATGTGTTTCCCTGTACCGAAAGGTCAGAGTTGGCATCACTTATATGACTACATTAGGTGAGTGCCACCAGTTTAGGAATGCATACTGCCTTGACAATTTCTTTGAATGAACTGAGTTTCACTTTCACTTTTCAACAATGACTGTTTACATTCCATTTAAGATCTACAGATTGGGTGAAAAGTAACTAGGGTACATACATATAAACGCTATTAACCTTATTCTGCGTTGCAGATATGCGCTTGCTTTAGAACTTTGAATTAGTTGCCTATGGGGGAAATGACTAGGAATAATAAATGGCAGAAAACAGTCAAACTACTTACTCTACAAACAAGTGTGTTCATGACTATACATAAAAAGTAGAATAATTCATTCATTCATTCGTTTTTCTTCGGCTTAGTCCCTTTATTAATCAGGGTCCCCACAGCGGAATGAACCGCCAACTTATCCAGCATATGTTTTACGCAGCGGATGCCCTTCCAGCCGCAACCCAGTAGTGGGAAACACCCATGCACACTCATTCACACACATACGCTATGGCCAATTTAGCTTATTCAATTCACCTATAGCACATGTCTTTGGACTTGTGGGGGAAACCAGAGCACCCGGAGGAAACCCACGCCAACACGGGGAGAACATGCAAACCCAACTGGCCCAGCTGGGACTCGAACCAGTGACCTTCTTGCTGTGAGGCGACAGTGCTAACCACTGAGCCACCGTGTCGCCCAAGTAGAATAATATAATAAGAAAAGATCAGTTTTCAAAAACAAGCAGCATAACAAGCTGTTTTTAACATCTAAAAATCAATGAAAATGAATGAGAATGTCAAAATTACAGGCATCGGTCATGAAGGGCAGTATTAGAAGTATAGACTTAATTATATTCTTTTATTCTTATTACATGCTGCCATCATTTATTCATCCTCCATGATCAGTAATGAAGAAATACTGAAGAATGTTGGCTTTGGCTTTCATTGACTTAAATTTTTTGTCCCTACTATGAATGTGAATGGCTGCTTTTTCCCCCCAACATTTTTAGAATATCTTCCTCCGTGTTTAGCAGAAGAAAGAAAAAATATATAAAAGTTTAGAATCACTTAAGTGAATGGAGTGGAAATTTACATTTTTGGGAGAACTGTCCCTTCAATGGCTAGTTACTTTTTATCTACACTGTATAATCAGTATAATTGCTAAATTATTGAATTGCTAAATTCAATAATTTAGCAATTATTGAAAGTTCAATGTTTATTTGAAGAATGTTCATCAATATAAGAATATTCCAGGCATCAGAATATTTTCCAGTATAGTCCTGTGTAATATTGTCTCAAAATGAAGGGTGCAAACAGAATGCTAATTGAAAAATGGCAAAATTCTAATTAATGTCAGAACATTAATGTACATTTCATGAACGCACAGTGAATAGTATCATATGTGAGTGTTATTTTGTTGTTTCAGAATGTTTATTGCAAAACATAGGGATGTTTTTAAAAATGTATCTCCAGGATGAATTTATTTATCATATATTAAACTGAAAAATCATATCTAATGTTTTTAATGTAAATTTTTTATTTTTTTTAAATCTTTTTATTTATATAGTTAGTATAATTTCTTATTGAATTATGAATTTATTATTATGATGTACAATCATTTTATTTATATTGATCTTGCCATGAAATAGCAAATTGGCAGTCGTAGTAGTAGTCGTAATAGTCGTAGTCGCAATAGTCGTAGTCGCAATAGTCATAGTAGCAATAGTAGTAGTAGTAGTCATCGTCGTATAGTAGTAGTCGTCGCAATAGTCGAAGTCGCAATAGTAGTAGTAGTCGCAATAGTAGTAGTCGTCGTAGTAGTAGTCGACGTCGTAGTAGTAGTAATCATCGTCATAGTAGTAGTCGCCATCGTCGTAGTAGTAGTCATAGTAGTCGCCGTAGTGGTAGTCGTCATCGTAGTAGTAGTCGCAGTAGTCATAGTCGCAATAGTAGTAGTAGTAGTAGTCATAGTCGTTGTCGTCGTAGTAGTAGTAGTTATTGTAGTAGTCGTCGTTGTTGTAGTTATTTATTTATATAGCACCTTTTTACAACACAGCGTTGCCCGAAGTGCTGAATACAATTCATTCATTCATTCATTCATTCATTTTCTTTTCGGCTTAGTCCCTTTATTAATCTGGGGTCGCCACAGCGGAATGAACCACCAATTTATCCAGCACATGTTTTACGCAGCGGATGCCCTTCCAGCTGCAACCCATCACTGGGAAACATCCATACACACTCATTCACACACAGACAACTTAGCCTTCCCAATTCACCTATACCACATGTCTTTGGACTTGTGGGGGAAACCGGAGCACCCGGAGGAAACCCACGCCAACACGGGGAGAACATGCAAACTCCACACAGAAACGCCAACAGCCGAGGCTCGAACCAGCGACCTTCTTGCTGTGAGGCGAACATGCTACCCACTGCGCCACCGTGCAGCCCCTGAATACAATTAATACTAATTAAGATATCAGAACACACAGCTCATAAACAACAACTAAAGCAAAAAACCCTCAACATTCAAAAGGCTCAAATGCTAAAGGATGAAGATGCAATTTCAGAAGGTTTTTAAAAACATGTAAAGTTGGAGCGCGTCTAATGTGAGGTGGAAACTTATTCCAGCATTTTGGAGTGATTACCAAAATAATAAGTTGCTGATGAGACTATAAATAAACAAACAAAAATCACAAAACATAGTTGTAAACGTCTGTGTGATTAACAGGTTTCCTTTAGATGGAACAAAGTCACCATTTGATTTCATACAAAAAGGATCCAGCAGTGCAGCTAAAAGTGAGTCAGCATGTAAAAACGCACAATCAATACAAACACAACAATGCACAATTCACCTAAATAAAGTTTTTGGTCACTTAGCAGAAGCCTCAGCTGAAAAAGAGAGCCCTCAAAGAGAAGAGAGTCGAATGGTACGCATTAGTAAACCAGTTCATGACCGCATCTCCCTCGTCCAGCAGATCACCAAACCTAAACGAGTGAGTGTTTATGTGTGAACTTCAGTTGACCTTCGTTCCAGTTTTACTAATGTTGACGTTTACATACACTAATGCTTTTCTCTCTCTTTATCTCCATGTAGAAGAGCACTAAGCAGTGTTCAGAGATCCAGACACCGAGTCTGCCCGAGCTGATTTACACACCCTCTAGAGTCTCAGAGAGCCCGGGGTCACCGGGTCAAAGGTCACAGGCGGGTGAAGAAGTCACAGTAGTGTGCACAGATGATGCTGGAGTTCATGTGTATGCTAGCTGTGAGGATGACGTCTATATACACACGACAGACAGTGAGGAGGAAATCACAGTAAGTATAAGTATATATATATTATACAATCATGTGAAAAAGTTTAGACACCCTACTGAATGCCATCGTGGTCCGGATGTTGACTGGACTATTGCAACATCTTGATTTGTATTTATTTTTTTATTATTATTTTTTTGGTTCTTATGGTTTGTTAAGATGCAAAGCATTGTTTTTTATTTAGCTTTTTTCATATCTGACATACATTCATATATTTCATATCATACAGACCAACATCCTAAAATAAAGCATACACACATGGTATGTTAAAAAAAA